>VMDO01007788.1:0-88755 GCA_007922755.1 Pedetes capensis
TTTTTTTTTTTTTTTACTTTCCTTGGAGCATGCAACACAGACTCCACTTTGAACAGAAATTGTGTCCTGGCTAGAAATCACATGTAATTGTTCTAACAAGATAAAAACAAAGACCACTACAGGAAAAGTTTCTATCTTAAACAGATCTGGAACCCAAGGACATATAGAAAAATACTACTAAGTAAAAGATAGAGAAGACTTAGATGGGAAACTTAGATGGGAAGGGTGGGAGGGGGGGAAGTATAGGGGAGAGTAAGGGGCAACCTATATGCATAATGTTTATCAAAATGCATATATGAAAATGTCACAGTGAAAAGCATGTCAAAATGAATCACATTATGATGCACATAAAAAATTTCTAATAAAAAAAAAAGAAAGAAATTGTGTCCTGGGTGGAAAACTGTGAGAGAAGGGAGAAGACGGAGGAGCAAGAACTCAGCCAAGAGAGCCTTGGGTTGGACCCTTGCAGAGGCTTGGTCCACAGCCCTATCAGAAGCAAACATACACTTGAGAGTCACTTGGTTCTTTATTCTGTGCCAATACCTACAGGCAGCTTGCAACAAAGCTCTCCTTAAAGGGTGATAGTTTGGGAAAGTGGGGTTGTGGTAATTGCACCTCATGAGGTCAGGTATATCTTAAAGCTTAATCTTTCTTAAGAGAGTGGATCACTTCTATACTAGCTTTCATAACTTAGAATTGCATCCTATATTATAATGGTTTAGAATAGAGATGTTTACAATGCTTATATTATGTTCCAATTCTGGCCCTATTTTATAACAGTGGGACAGGTTACTTAATTTTTCCAAGCCTCAGTTTCCTCTTCTGTAAACTGGGCAACAAGTAATATGTACTACCTCACTAGGTAGGTGTGCCATTAAGGAGACAATGATAGAGCCCTTAACAAAGCACTTGGAGCCGGGCGTGGTGGCGCATGCCTGTAATCCCAGCGGCTCAGGAGGCGGGGGCGGGAGGATCGCAAGTTGGAGACCAGAGGCAGTCTGCATAACTTAGCGAGACCCTGTCTCAAAAAGTTAAAAAAATGGGCTGAGGTGCAGCTCAGTGGTCCAGCACTTGCAGAGCATGCAGGTGCGAGGCCCTGGGTTCAACCCCCAGTACCGCAAAAAAAAAAAAAAAAAAAAGCACTTGGCATTACATGTGCCATGTCCCTATTGTTGTTATTAATATCACTGCCTTATAAGATGGTAGGTGTCATCCAAGTTATTCCACAAATCACCCTGTGATTGCATCAGCTTCGTCTGACAGGTGAGGAAACTGAACTCTAGAAAGGGTACAGGACAGACTCAATTTTAGGCAATTATTAGGTTGAGCTGGAACTCAGAACTCTGACTAATCAAGTCTTCCACTCTCAAGGCTCAGTGATTCAGACAGTGGCACCAAGTATAATCTATGTTTAACCCGCATTCAACGCTTTCTTCATGACTCATTGTCGAGGATGTGATTTCTGTCCCTTCAGCTGCTTTGGCTCTGACTACAGCTCCTTTCTAGCCACTGCGCTTTCTAATCAGCAGTTAGAGGGGTAGACTCTCGCCTACCCTCTCCCCTGGATATCCATGTCCTAATCCCCAGAGTCGGGCTGGGATTTAGCTCAGTTGGTAGAGCACTGCTCTGCAGTCTCTGAGGTCCCAAGTTCGATTCCCAGCACCGCAAAAATGGGAGAAGGACGTGGCAACCCACTCCCAAGGCAATCCCGAAACAATCTGCCATTGAAAACCCTATGAAGGTCACTATGAGTCGGACACGACTCGATGGCACCCAACAACAACAACAATCCCCAGAGTCTAGAGATATATTAGTTACATGTCAAAAAGGAGTTAAAGGTGCAGATGGAGTTACTAAAGGTGCAGTTAGGGTTACTAATCAGCTGACCTTAAAATAGATTCTTCTGGAATGTCATAAGGGTGCTTAAAAGAGGAAGAGGAAGGCAGGAGATGGGAGGAGAGGACAATGTGGCAATGGAGAGGCCAGAGCAAGTCATGTGAAGGGGGGAGGTCAAAGTTCCTGGCTTTAAAACAGAGGGAGGCTGGGAGGCAAGGAAGGCGGACAGTTGTTAGAAGAAAAAAAAAAAAACAAGGCAATAGTTTTTCTCCCAGTGCTTGCAGAAAGGACCACAGGTTTTTTTGTTTTTGTTTTTGTTTTTGTTTTTGTTCTTGCTTAGTGAAACCATGTTAGATTTTGAAACAATAGAACTGTAAAAGATATGTAAGCTTTTGTTCCGTTGGCACCCTGACTTTGTGGTAATTTGTCACAGCAGCAATAGATGATGACTATAGCAGTGTCAGGTTTTCTTGCCTTAGTTGGAATCGGAGGTCAAATGCTGGTTGGCAGGCATTGAACCTGAAGGCGGTGACGAAAACTTTAAACCGTGTTGTTGGTTACCCTGAATTCCAGTTATAGCTTGCCCCCTCCAAACTATTGTCCCATGAGCATCAGAATGGAAAAGAACGTTTGATTCAGTATGCTTAGAGGCCAGGTCTCCAGCAATATTTAAGGTTCTTTTATTCAGATAATTCTAGGAAAGCACACTCAAGATACCATATGCACATGTTCTGAGGATCAGCATGTGGTCATGCCGAGGGAGAGGGTCGGTCTCTCTACCATTTTTATTCACTGATTATAAGAAGCAGGCTAGCTAAACAGTTAACTTTACGATAGCTACAATTTCTTGTCCCCATGTGTCTGTCAGCTTGTGCTGTGGGGGGCTTGTGTGTTGCTGTGATGCTGAAAGCTATACCACTGGTATCTCAGACACCAGCAGGGCCACCCATGGTGGACAGGTTTCAGCTGAGCTTTCAGACCAAGACAGACTAGGGAGAAGGACCCAACAGCCCACTACCAAAACAACCAGCCACTGAAAATTCTATTAATAGCAGATAAGCACTGACAAATATAGAGCCAGAAAATGAGATCCCCAGGCTGGAAGGCATTCAAGAAATGACTGGGGAAGAGTTGGTTCCTCAAAGTAGAGTTGCCCTTAATGATGGGAATGGAGTAGAGCCCTTGGGACCTCCATTTCCTGAGGTGGCACCACTCAAAATGAGAAGAAACACAGTGGCTGCAACAATGGGCTCAAATATAAAACAATCATGTACATAGCACAGTGTCGGGTAGTGTTTCATTCTGTTGTGCATAGGGCCCCTATGAGTTGGACCCTACTCAACAGCACCAACACACCATTTCTTGAGGGCTTAGAATGTGCTATTAATGTGAGTACACTTTATAATCTCATTCTTATAATGAACTGTGGTGTGCACAAGAAAAATAAGGCTCAGGATGCAAAGTTCCACAGATGAGATGTGGCAGAATTGGAAACTGAGCTCAGTTAATTTGATTCTAGAACCGGGGCTTTACAGCTGTTCACTGTGCTGACAGTCACCAACAATGGTTTGACCATCCAAGGTGACCACTTCCATCTAGAAATGACTTCTTTCCAGAGGAGCTGTGGTGTGGTGTGGTGTGGTAAGTGAAGGGTCCCTTAGGCTTAGTCACCCTTTATTGTAGATTCCCATTCTGTCTTCTGTTTGCTTGAAGCAACACTTCACCTCTCCGGTCTTAGGTTTCCTTCATCCTCACAGTTCAAATGACATCCCTGTCCCCCCGCCCCCCGCAGCCCCTGGATGGTTAGGTGAGCTGGAGTTGGTCTATAAAATGCCAGCCCACAGGAGAGTCACAGTATTTTCTGTTTTCTTCAGCTCAAAAAGCCTCTTAAATCTGTATGATTTCCTATATAATTGTTTTAGAGTCACGATAGTTCTCGCTTCTGGTCATTTCGTGTTTTGGAACTGTAAATGTTGCTTTAAGTGTGAGTCTGTTTGTGGTTTTGAGTCTATTAATTCTACTCAAATGCTTTGAGCAATTACAGGGAAGTAAACATCATACCACGGACCCCAGTCCTCCACTGGGCTTCACCGTGGCCTCTCCTGCTCCTTCCTCGCTGCTTGTTTAAGTGGTGTCCACTGGGCTCTGTTTTCCCTTAGGTGACTGATAAATGCCTTGGAAGAGATACTTTGAGACTGTGCTAGTATCCTGTTTAGCCTCAAAAATTTCTGAATGATTTTAACATCCACTGGTACATCTTGCCTGCAGAAATGATTAATGTGGTGTCTAGTAAGGATTGTGTTATTTCCCTTGTTTCTTGCATATTTATTGGGGAAGAAAGAGCTGCCCCATTTCACAACTTATTGATTGATTGATCCAATTGTTCAGATATATCAATATATCCTCCTAGATCATTATTTTGTTCTATGGATTATAATCCAGCACTATATTTTTCTTTGATCAAATCATTGTGGCTTTGACCTTGGGGCACCCCTCCAGCCTGTGTGTTGGTCCCTTCGGGATGTTCCCTTATTTCTTGAGCACTTCCTCCAATTCTGGCTTCATGAGATCTTCTAGGTTCATCTTGTAATTTTCCTGAGCTAGGCCCCAATGCACCCTGGCTCATTTTATGGGAGAATGGTAAATAGAAAGCAAGATCTGGGCACTAGGGATGCTCAACTTCTTTGGGGATTAGTGTTGCTCCTAGACAGTGTCAGAGCTAGGAAACATTTGTTGTTGTTGTTGTTAGGTGCTATCGAGTCGTATCCAACTCATAGCAACCCTCATAGGGTTTTTAGTGGCTGATTATTTCGGGATTGCCTCGGGAGTGGATTGCCACATCCTTCTCCCATTTTTGTGGTACTGGGAATCAAACTCAGGACCTCAGAGACTGCAGAGCGGTACTCTACCAACTGAACTAAATCCCAGCTCATGAAACATAGTTACACACAGATAATTTCTATTTGTCTGCAGCTGTACCACTGTGACATCTGATCCTGCCAGATCGTGGTTGCTGAGCAGGGTCGAGCCTGGTTAATGCTTGGATGCGAGACTGCCTGGGAATACAAGATACTATAGGCTTGGGAGAAGGACCCAGAAACCTACTCCCAAAAATCAATCCACCATTGAAAACCCTATGAATATCAGAGAAGCACTGACGGTAGTGTTTTGCCTGTTGTACATAGGGTCACTATGAATCAGACACTGACTCAACGGTACCGAACAATGATTTCTATTTCTGTCTGTCTGTCTATCTGTCATTTATCTATCTATTGTCTATCTACTTAGTAATTATAAGTTCTCTTGCTTAGTGCAGTGTTTCTGACTTGTGTACATGGTTTTCCCTCTGGAAGGCTGCTTCTTAAGAAGAAAGGTGGGGGCATAAAATGAATGACTGATCTCTTTGCTGTTACCTGACTAACAATCTCACACCAAGCTAAGAAGTGGAAAGCTACATTTCCAGATTGTTAGCTTTCTTTGGACTTTTCTAAAGAAAAATTCCCTCTCTGAGGCAAAACATTTCACCTGTAGAGAATGTATTTCTCCTTTTTAGGATGATTTCAGAAAGGCAGAGAAATGAGAAGATCATTTCTGTAGAAAAAAATTGAACCAAACTGACAACCAGTCTATACTATCTTTCTTGGAATCTTTTGTAAAGTCAGAATCAAATAAAGTTCTTCAAATCTAAAAAAATAAAATAAAAATAATAACAATTACAACCACCACAAAATGTCCTCATTTTTTGGCCAGCTACATACAAGTTTTTACTTTATGTGATTTTGAAAGAGGAGTGTCAGATCCCCGAAAGGATGGAGTTTCTAATGGAAAGGCTGACAGACCCTTGACTACAAGCATGTTGCCAGGCGCCACCATAATAAAAGGTGGTGAGCGTCCAGGAGCGTTCGCAGCTGCATGCCTGGACTTTATTAAATATCTAACTATAGTATACAGGCCCTGGCCAGCTTATAACTCATTCCTGGCTGACACATTCCAATTTGCAATTAGTGCTGTACTAAGATAGCCCTTGTTTACTTTTTCCCGTAAGACAAGACTGTTTCAGAAGACAGAGATGTACTTCACTTAGCACTTGGGGCATCCAGGAGGTTGGACTCTCAGACACTGAGGCATGGCAGGTGATTGTAGAGGAGGGAAGTATGCTCAGATTCCTTCTGTCTCCCCACAAAGCAGCGGGCAGATCCTTAGATTTTATGTCCGCCTATGTTATCAGTCCCTTTCCTCATTACACCACATTTGTCCTTTGGCTTTCATGTGCACAGCAAGTGGGTCTCCTCTCTGGCTTGCTCTCTCTCATGGAAGGAGTTTGGACAGTTGCAGCCTGCGAAATGGAATGGCCAGACTATGAAGGGACAATGTGTTTTCTTTAAGTCAGCAGAAGTATGTTGGTAGTAAATTCTGAGGCCATGAATCTGATTCCCAGAAACAAGAGGGTCGATCCCGCTTCTATGAATGTAACTGCATTGGAAATAACCACAGAGTGGTCTGACTAGTATAAGTCCCTTTGGCCCATGGCCTAACGCCAATCTACGTGTAGGGATGGGCTTGATGGATAGATCTAGGAGAGTCCTAACTGAAACCTGCTGTTTAGGTGCTATATATGATCTCCCCAATTGTAAATGTCTTCTCTTCTTCCCTGACCCATGTCCATTTCCACGTGACAGTCCTGTGCTCCCTTCCAGATGACATGGGGTCAGTTTGTTACCTGGGAGTCGCTGGGAGCGTGAATAGGCAGGTCCAGAACATGGGTCTGGGGATTTGGCAGCAAAACCTTGACCTATGTATTAGGTGTAGAGAAGGGTTTCTACTTGATGTGGAAGTTATAGAGGAGTACAGAATAGGTTTACTAAAGACAGGGCACTTTTAAGAAATAATTACAGGGAAAACTAAAACACCTGGGGAAGCTGAGGTGCTCCTAGACCTTGGAAAAACCTGTGTTCCCTGGGTGACTCAGCACAAGGAGGTCTGTGTTCCCCAGCAGGGAGGCGAAGAATCCAGAGAACAGGAGAGTGAAGCAGGCTTTTAGGAAAGAGGTGCCTTGGACAGACAGAGAAGAGGGCAGGACCCAGAGAAGAGAGAGAGGAGAGAGGAGTGGAGAGGAAGAGGAGGGAAGGTAAGAGAGGGTGGAAAGAGATCGGGCGCAAGTCCCTCTAGTTACATTCGAACAAGGGCTGCCGCCAGTGTGCCATCAGCTCTGGGAACCCAGCGCTGAGTGCTTGGTGTGGTGCAGGCCTAGGGTCTTTGTTTTGTAAATGGCTCTAGGGTGTGGATAGGGTGTGGGGCCCACTTGAAATCTCCTTCCAATGTCCTCTGTGGCTTCTTCATCATGGCGGAAAGGCAGGAGCCATTGTAAGTCCCCTTTTCCTCTGTGTTGTTGTTGTCGTCATTAGGTGCCACCAAGTCAGGTCTGACTCAGAGCTCCCTTGTGTACAACAGATGAAACCCTCCCCGACACTGGGCCATGCCCAGCCCTATTTCAGTGCTTCTCTGCTATTCATAGGGTTTTCAATGGGTGCTTGTTTTTTTGGGAATGGGCTTTTGGGTCCTTCTCCCAAGCCTACAGCACTTGGTGTTCCAGGCAGTCTCTGGGTCAAGGACTAGCCAGGACCAACCCTGCTTAGCTTCCGGGATTGGATGTCAGGGTGATAGGGCTGCAGGCTTTTCCTCCATGTTGCTGGCTAGTGCCTAAGCTAATTACCTAGCAACTTGTTTGTATTATATGACCTACTGTGTGTCGTGAGCAGAGGGAGACCTGGGGAGTGCTGACTGCTGCGAATCTGGCTCAGAGGTACCGCAGACACCACCTTCTCTCTGGCTCTCATGATCTCCGTGACTGTCATTTTATCACAGTGCCGATGACAGCCACACGATGTGGTATTTGAACAACACTGGTGGAAAGATGCCACCCATCAGCCTGTGCTCAGGATGATGGCTTTTCTTGCTGCCCCCACCCTCTCTAGTGGTGTGGCCACCTAGCACATTCTGAATCTTGGAAAAGACAGGAGAGTCTTTCCATGGCTACCTTTTCTTTTTCTAAGGATGCTTTTCTCAAGAAGAGGGAAAGCTCTTGGGGAAGCATCCAGAAGCCATTGTGTTGCTCTTCCTTGGGCCTGAGTCCTTCTCAAATGCAGAAGTACAGGCACATGAGCAATCCCTACTGACTACACTTCACACAATACATTGAATTCCTTTAAACATGTTGATCTGTTTCACCCTCCCCTGCAGCAGAAATAATTATTTTTTCCTCTACTTCGATACCTGGGGGTATAGAATTATATTATGTGCCTTTTTCATCTTCTGAAAAGTAGAGGTTGGGGGAGGTTTGTGGTCTTTGCTTCATCCTTTGCTGAGTCTTGGATGAGATGAATCCAAGGCTGCCTGCCAGCCGGTCCCTTCCAAGCTGACTCTCTTCGGGTTAACGTTTCTGAGCTCTGGTTCAACAAGCATCAACACACACACCACAGATGTTACTCATATTCTTCAGCCTACTGAAAAGAAAAATAGTCAAGCCTACTGTGTTACCGGAACTGAAGTAAATATTGGCAACACTTATGGAAGGGCTGACCAGCTGGCTTAACATTTTTCCATTTCAATCCCTTCATGTGCATCCTGTGAATGATCTGCAACCAAAATATCTTACTACCACTCCCCGTGGGATTTCTTTGCTAGTTACTCAGTGGGTTTTGCCTTCACAGTTTTGTGTGATTGTGAGTGTGTGTATGAAAGAGAGAGAGGGGGCAATTCTTAAATCTCAAGGGTTCTATTGGTTAATTCTTGGACTGATTGGTGGAAAGGGATCTCCCATCCTCTTACCTATCCATCCTGGTCTCCTGAGATTTGATTTTCAATATTCTCACAAAGGGAAATAACTCCAGTGATGTGAATAGGGGTGATCTTTGGTAGGGACATGAAAATTAGTTGATATTTGATCAGAAGTAATTTATTCCACAGCTAATAAAATCAATGAAATAGGTACAAGCTGTGTGCAAGGTACTTTGGGAATAAAAACCATGAATAAAAAGTGGTCCTATTCTCATTGAGGGGAAGATGATGTGAACTTGATGAAAATGAATGATCACTGGGTTCTCCTCCCATACAAGCCTCTGTGTGGCTAGTGGCATTGGAGGAATTGCTGTTCTACTCTCTGTCTGCAGACCCTGCCTCCTGAGGCAGTGTCTCATGCTGATTCTAACCCAATCTCTCTGAGACCCAAGCTAGCAAGACACATGATTTCTGGGTTGTACTTATGCTGAGACTCAAGATTCTCTCCCCCTGCATTGTAAACATGATTGTATGGGGCTCACCATTCCAGCAGACTTCATAGTTCTGTATTTTTAATCAATGGTTTACAAAGTGTGGTCCTCATTGTTATTGTTGTTAGGTGCCGTCGAGTCAGTATCCGACTCATAGCGACCCTCTGTACAACAGGGGAAACACTATTGTCAGTGCTTCTTTGCTGTTCATAGGGTTTTCAATGGCAGATTGATTTTTGGGAGGGGGTTGCTAGGTCCTTCTCCCAGCCTACAGCTTCTGGTGTTCTCAGGCGGTCTCCCATCCAGGTACTAACCAGGCCCGACCCTGCTTAGCTTCCGAGATCTGACGGGATCGGATGCCACAGGGCTATAGCTGCAGGCGTGGTCCTCATACCAGCAGAGTATTCCTTACCTGGAATCTTGAACATACAGATTCTCAGGTGAGACCCCCTAACCCAGAAACCATGGGCACAGGCCTCAGAGATCTGTGTTTTAATGAGCCCTCCAGGTGATCTCAATGCCTTTTCATGTTCAGGTTTGAGAACCGCTGACTTCAGCCCTTTCCCAAGTAGAAGCACTCCTGCCTCGAATGCATTAAACATGAGGTTCACCCTTGGCTCCGCACCCTTGCCTAGAAGGGGCCAGCCTCAGGAAGGGTATTTGCATTTGTCTCTGGGCATGGCCTCGTGACTCTTCTACTTCTAGGCTCTTCTAACCCTAGTACTGCATTAGTTTAGAGCTTTACTTTTACCTTTATTATCATTTTATTTATGTAATCCATTTTATTTTATTTATGTAATATTTGATTTTGGTATCCGTTATGGTATGCTACCTAACTTAGGCAGGAAGCAAACATAATATTTGGGAGTCCAATTTTATCAAATGCACTAGCGGATCTATTGTTTGAGCTAAAATTAAAGCACAGCTATAGATCTCCAAAGTTCACGTGCTCTCTTGAGTTTACTGCAAATGATAAGGCAAACATCAAGCTCCAAGTCACCTACAAGGTTTTTTCAAAAATCTTATGCCATTGGAAATAGAATTTCACACATTCCCTCCTCTGGGGCTCCTGCAGTGGGTTCTGGAAGCCTCAGGTTAACAGCAGGCTGTAATACGGCTTGGGTATGACATGCCCCCAGCATTCATGTGTTTTTATACTAGGTTCCCAGGTGGTAGCAGTGTTTGGGAGGCGATGGAACCCACCTGATGGAAGTAGGTCACTGGGGTTGGGCTTTCCCATTGTGAGGGGAACCCCAGGAGAGGTGGAAGTCAATGGGATCTGACTGTGAATCTCCAGAGGGTCTTTGGGAGATGATACAAAGACCAGTTAGCTGACTGGAGCCCCTTTGTGGCTGCTGCTACAAAGGCACTCTTCGTCCCCACTTGTCCCAGACATGGAGGATGAAGAGTGGAGTGGGAGTGACAGCAAGTGTCCAGGGTCTCCAGCCTGCTAGGCATGTTCTAGGACGATGGTACCTGCAGCTGGATCACAGTTCTTCACCTTCCTTGGTTCCCTCTTACTTTGGTTTCTGGCCTTCATAGATTCTCTGAGGGCCCAATGCTGTTCAGCGAGCTCTTTTTCTCCCCTTCAATTAATCAGAGTCTGTTTCTGTTATTTGCAACCAAAAACCTAGATTGGTTTTTAAAAAATTGCATACAGCTTGCACTTAAAAATATACTTATTTTTATTTTAAAATTTAATTTTTTTTTGTGGTACTGGGGAGTTGAACAAAGGGCTTCACATATGGTTTGCAAGTGTCTACCACTGAGCTGCACCCCAGCCCATTTTTTACTTTTTGTTTTGAGACAGGGTCTTGCTAAGTTATAGAAGCTGCCTCTGGCCTCGAGCTCGTGATTCTCCTGCCTCTGCCCCTAGAGTCACTGAAATTATAGGTGTGTGCCACAGCATCTGGCTACAAAATATTTTTAGATGAACGTATTGAATGCATAAACTTAGCAGAATGATAAATGATGATCTTTTTTATCACATGGACAATATCAACATGACCAACACTATCTTGTATTTTTCATCTCTCTCCCTATTTTATCCCAGGTATTTTCATGTTTTGTCCTCTGTAGATTTAAGATGAATACACTCTTTTCCCTTGGCTACATAAAAGCTTGGGGAAGGATATGGCAGCCCACTCCCAAGAACAATCCTGAAACAATCAGCCATCAAAAACCCTATGAATAGCAGAGAAGCACTGACATAGTGCCAGGCATGGCACACTGTTGGGGAATGTTTCATCTGTTGTACACAGGGTTGCTATGAGTTGGACCCGACTCCACAGCACCTAACAACAGCAATATAAAAGCTTACTTTTTATGTATCTCTGAGAGGTTAAAATGTCCAGGTATTATTGAGTCTGAACTCTTGCTATTGTAGTTGCCTCTAGAGGATGTGTACAGGGAACAGATTTAACTTGTTTTCCTGGATGGAGTGAGCCTGTTTCTGGAAAGAGCATTGCAGCGAGAGTCCCCAGGCACTTGCAGACATTAGTCATCTCCTGACTCTTTGTAAGTGCCTCATTTTGACAGGCCTGGGCCACATGTCATCCACAGATGTTGAGGGAGTGTCTGTGGGCAACCAAGCAGCTCAAAACTTCGAGTTTAGAATTTTATTGAAGTGGTGTTTATTGGAAGTGTTTTAAAACTGTGCTCTTCAGAGCCTAGGGAATTTTATGGAGATTTTTGAAGGAGCTTTAGGGGTGGGGTGCATGGAGGAAGGGACAGAGCAGCATCTTTAAAAAATTTTTTAAGTATTAGATTTTCAAACCACCAGTGTATCCTTTTGTAATCTAATGAAAACTGTGCCCCTTCTTCCACCTAGAAAAAAGCACTTGTACACAGAGAGAAAAATTTTGCAGGCAGCTTCAGGGTGTTCACATGGCCTCTGAAGACGTTCACTCCATAGGTTCCTGGATTAAGACATCTTTAGGAATGCTTTCTTAGTTGAAGTCTTCTCTGATCTATGAATGAAGAGTATAGAGGACAGCCGCTGCTGTATCTAAATTCATACGCCTGGCACTTCTCTCAGATCTCCAAATCCAGTGGGCTCCAAGGAGCTGCCTCTCCATGGCCCCCTGAAGACAGGTTTCATGTGCACAGCACACAGACATGGGAACAATCTTTGCTCTTTGACAAAACCAAGCTATTTATCTTCCTTTGTGTCCAGGGGGCAACTTACTAAGATGTGTTTGTTTGTTTGCTTCTTGGTCTGCAGAAAATGTCTTTTTGAATGCTTGGTTCCAGCGATGGCCTGATTTTTATAGAAACAGGCAGTGTAAGGGGCTCATAGTCAGGCAAAGTCCTCGGGACTCCTGAAACACAGTGGGACCTAGATCAACAGGAGAGGAGAGCAAGGGAGAGACCAGGACAGCCACACCTATGGGCAGGAAGGGAAGAGTGGTGGACTTGAGAAAGGGCAGACACCAGCTAAGGCATCTTCCTGCGTTAGCGCCTGTGCACACGTCAGTCCTTCTGCCCTGCGATCGTTAATTTTGCTTGTCAACTTGACTGGACTGAGAGATGCCTAGAAAGTCAGCCAAGCCCACATCTGGTTTGTCTGTGAGGCTGGCTGTTTGCAGAGAAGACTGGCATGTGGGTCAGCAAACTGAGTGCAGAGCCCCACCCTGAACGTGGGTGGGTCTGTCCAGTAGACGAGGGACCCAGATGCGGAGCTTGCGTGCGCACTGGCTCCTTATGGAGCAAATGCTTTCTGTTGTTGTTGTTGTTGTTGTTGTTGTTGTTGTTGTTGTTGTTGTTCCTGCTATTTTCCTTGGACATCAGACTCCAGATTCCACAGCTTTTGCATGTAGACTTGCACCTGTGGCTGTGCAGGGGCCTTTCAGGCCTTCAGACTGGGGAAGTATCATTGGTTCCTCTTGTTCTGAGGCTTCCAGCTTCTTGGGCAGAAAAGCTATTGGTTGTCCCTGTCCCTGGCCTGGAGACAGTCATTGTAGGACTATCGGGCCTCTGGCTGAGTGAGCCCATCGGGAAATCTCCTCTTATAATTATAAACCAACATACTCTATTGGCTCTGTTTCCCTGGATAACTGACTGATGCAGGCCTGGGCCTCTCCTCCTCTGTTCATAGAGTTGACCCTCTCACTCTGAATCTTAGGTGAAATGTCACCTCTTCTCACTTCCCTCAATATAAGCTAGGATTCCTCAGCCACTCCCCAAGCATTTTAAATATCCTTGTTAGAGCACACATATCAAAGTTTTAAATGTCCTGGTTATAGCACATATCAAAATTTTAAATTGCAGATATGTGTGTGTATAAAATGCACGCATATACGTATATGCTAGTGTGGGCTCTGATCTATTGGTTGTCTCTGTTTTCTAGGGTAAGCCATAGTAAAGACAGGGACTGTGTTTCTTGTGCTTGATAGACACTTGTTGTTGTTATTGTTAGGTGCCGTTGAGTCGGTATCTGACTCATAGTGACCCTCATAGGGTTTTCAATGTCTGACTGTTTTCAGGATTGCCTTGGGAGTGGATTGCCAGGTCCTTCTCCCATTTTTGCGGTGCTGGGAATTGAACTCGGGACCTCAGAGACTGCAGCACAGCGCTCTACCCACTGAGCTAAATCCCAGCCCATGATAGACACTACGGTTGTTTAATGAATAATTGTTGAGAGAGTAAATGAATGAATGGACCTCTAGATGCTTTTAATACCAGATCTCATGAAGTACGGCTCTCTCTGGACTACAGAAAGCACCATGCCCCCCAATGTCCTGAGGATGAATGACTTAGACTCAAGGAACAAAGGATCAGGTGAAAGAAGAGAAGGTAGGCTTTTTAGAAAACAGGAAAAAGCTAGACTCAGGAACTGGATTCAATTTCAACTTCCCAAAGGAAGGTCGATCCAACCTAGGAGACAGCTGGGCCCTATTGGTCATCTCAGACTTTCATCTGTAGCCTGGAAGGTGCCAAACCTCTGAGAAAGGCAAGGGAGTGAGTAGAGAGCAGGGCTGCTTTCTAGAGCCACAGTGTGACAGCAGCAGCTTCTAAGACCTCTCATGGGGCCATGGAAATAGTGAGGGAGGCGAACAGCCTTGCCTTTTCTTGCTTTGTGTAGCGTCATTGCCACACTTATGTGCAGCTCACAGCACCAAAAGCCCAGGAAAAGGAACCGTGCCTAGGCTAGGAGGTGCCCACAGAGTGCAGTTTCTGCCTTTCTATGGTGGGCTGCTCACTGTTGGATCTTTGGCCCTGCTGATACCACCTGATGCTTTAGAATGCAAGCCGTGGGAGTGGATGTTCTGTGTTGCCAGTGGAAGCTGGGGGTCTCCCTTCCATCTTGGCTTAGCCGAGGTGAAGCGGGGTGAGAGTGAGACAGGCAGATAAGCCCTCTGGAAAGACGTTCTCCATGAAGATGGGACGTCTGCATCAATTTTGTTTAGAAGTGTGCACTTTTTTTACTACCTGTTCCTTTGTATATCAGCTTTGTCTTTTTCTAATACTGGTGATCAAATCCAGGGTGTCACATGTCCTAGACAAGCATTCTACCACTAAGCTATATCCCCATCCTTGGTTTTTTGAGACAGGGCCTTGCAACGTAGCCCAGGATGGCCTCAAACTTGAGATCCTCTTGCCTCTTCCTCTCAAGTGCTGGGATTACAGGCAGACACCACCACCCAGCTCTCTTATAAACACCAACATGGATACCACACACAGGCATTAGCATTATATTTTCTTAGTTTGGGCTCATGTGAGTTCAATTTTTATTTATTTATTTATTTATTTATTTATGTATTGTATTTAGGGTTTGAGCCTAGGACCTCACACAATCTTTGCAAGTGCTCCACCACTGGACTGCACCCTTAAATAATTTTTTACTTATTATTGCGAGACAGGGTCTCATTAAGTTATCCAGGTTGCCTCTGGCCTTGAACCTGCTATCCTCCTGCCTCTGCCTCCCAAGTTGCTGGAATTATAGGCATGCAACATTGTTTCCTGCTCTTTATTTTGTTTTTAATTAACACATCATAGTTGTACATATTTAAGGGGTAGAGTGGGATGTTTTCATCCATGTGTATAATGTGTGATGATCAAATTAGGACATTTAGCATGTCCAGCAACTCACACATTTATTTGTGCTGAGAACTTTTTAAAAATCCCCTCTTCTAGCTATTTTGAAATACTCCATACAATATTGTTGGCCACTTGATGGCCCCTAACAACAAAAACATAGTCCCTCTCCTGTGCAAAAGAAACCCAAATTTATTTCCTCCATTTGACCGTAACTTTGTCCCCACAGCCTCTGGGCAACCACGTCTATACGGTCAGCTTCTCTCTTTTGCACATGTGGGTGAAGATCATGCATTTTCTTAGTCAATTAAGGAAAAACTGATCCTTGACTCTTGCCAGATTTGCTGGCATTTTCCAGGTGTGACTTGAATTCTTCAATTTATGCCCTGTAGTTGTGGCACACACGTTCTCTGTGATCTGGCCTAAGACACTGGCCTTTAAGCCGGGCATGGTGGTGCATGCCTGTAATCCCAGTGGCTTGAGAGGAGGAGGCAGGAGGATCACAAGTTCAAGACCAGAGGCAGTCTATGTAACTTAGCAAGACCCTGTCTCAAAAATTTAAAAAAAAAAAAGGGCTGGGGGGCACAGCTCAGTGGTACAGCACTTGCAAAGCAAGCAAGTGCCAGGTCTGGGGTTCAACCTCCAGAACCGGAAAAAAAAAAAAAAGAATATTGGCCTTTAATGACACAGGCCTTGAGGTGGGCCTGCTTCTCTCTGAGCACAGGGCCCTGGGGCAGAGACCGAGGAGCTGGCCTGGGTGACTCAAAATGTACGTGCCAGTTCCCAGGGTTTCCTCGCGGTTGTGAGTGCTGCGTCTGTCATGCTGGCTTCATGCAGGAGTGGCCATGTGGCCACCCTGGTACACAATGATCTATATTTGCCTGCAACACGCTCTCTTTCCTCCTCCCAGCCTCCTAGGAGCTTTTCCTTCAGCAGGCTGGTTCCATACACGCCAGCTATGTACTCACAGCTACCCTGGGCAAAGGGACTGCAGAGAGGAACCTAATTGGCCCTTCATATCTGTGGATTCCACGTCCACGGATCTAACCAAAACATTTGGAAAACATTGCATCTGTACCAAAGGAGCACACACTCGTTTTTCTCATCATCATCTCATCATCATTCCCTAAGCAATGCAGTTCAATAACTGTGTGAATAGCATTTACATTGTGTTAAGTATTGTGAGTGATCTAGAGATGAATTAAATCCTATGGGAGCCAAAGCGTAGGCTACATGACAACATCGTGCCATTTATGTGAGGTCTTTGAGCATCCTTGGATTTAGGGGTCTGCAGGGGTCCTGGAAGATCCTTGAAGATACTGAGGGATTACTGGACATGG
This sequence comes from Pedetes capensis, assembly GCA_007922755.1. NCBI lineage: Eukaryota > Metazoa > Chordata > Mammalia > Rodentia > Pedetidae > Pedetes > Pedetes capensis. Next base: position 16,481 of record VMDO01007788.1, read on the forward strand.
TCCTGCTGGGGATGGAGCACCAAGCAAATGACTACTAAGCAACTCATCTTCACTTGCCACAAGGGATGTGAAAGGGACGCATGGAGCAGTAACTATTCCAACCTCCAGGGCAGGAGGCAGCAGGCTTGCCCCGTTATGTCTCAGTTGTGGCCCTGGGTTTGTCTGTACTGAGTGGGAGTTGGATGGGCTGAGCTTGGAGAAGGAAGACCTCATCCTTTGCAGCTCTCTGAGCCTTGTTCCCGGGCATCCCCTTGGTCCTCAGTGGCTCCCACCTTCCTCTGGCTCTGTGTGGACTCTGAACTCTCTGAGGGCAGGGAGTCTCAGCTTCAACTACCAATGTGTTGTTCAGTGTCAAATACATAGTAGGTGTCAAGGGAATGTTAGTTTGATTAAACTGAGGCAAGAAGGAAACATAGGGAAACTTGGGGGACATAGGAAGGGAAAGAGCTTTCACCCCAGGGTCTGGTTTGAGTCTCACCAGCTGAGAATCAAGAACTTTGACACAACTACCAAGAAGACTGCTGTGAGGACTGCCTGCACAGAGACGTTAGTTTTGGAGACATTTTAAATAATGAAAATGTTAAAATAGCAATAAACTATGCTTAGGGTCAAAATACAAGAAACTCCTGCGTTAACCTAATCTCACAGATAGGATTGGGGACCATGTTTCCACCCAGGCCACTCCACCGTGACACTGTTCTGCAAGCCCCCTTTAGTGACTCCTCCTTAACCCCCTTCCAGAGCCAAGTGTGTGTCGATATGCACTGCAATGACATCTAAGGGCTTCTCTCCACTCTTAAGGGGTCCATGTTCATGCGCCAGACATGTGCTGTTATTCTCAACATCTCCTTTTTCTAACCCTAAAGTAATTAATCGCTAGCTTTGTTTCATTCTCTTGCCCTGACTTGCCCTGAAATTTATTTCTGTGACCAAGTCGAGGACCCAATATCATCTCAGTGGAGGTCTTGAAAAGCAGAACTCCTCAGGGCAGGCGGGCTACAGGACCCCTCGCCATGGCTGAGAAAACTACAGCCCTTCCTTCTGTGCCCCAGGTTCTGACTGCAAGCTTCAGGCCGGCAGAGGACCGTGAGTCCCACTCAGTTATGACTCGCCAGCCCGAGTGCATGGCTTCCTTCACCATGAGACCCGGCGGAGGCCTAGGCACGGTGTGGAAGGGAAAAGGCAGCTGGTTCAGCGAGGCCAAGGCTTCTGTCCGAGATCTCTGGGTCCTCTGCAGGGTGACACCAGCTTCGTGCAGATTCCTTTCCCAGGCTCTCCAGAGATAGGAGAGATTTGAGCACCAGCTTCTCTCCAGAAGGGGTTCAGAGGCAGACCGATGGCTCCGTTCCCGCCAGCACCTCCCAGGTCCCCTCTGAAGTGCCTCCAGTGAGTCCAGATGGAAAATGTCAGCACTTCATGGAAAACATACCAGGACACGACTTAACTCTGCGTTCCCCAGCAGATCGTGAGTGGTTTTCCTGGTGTTCTTTGAGTCGGTACTCTCCACTCAGAAATAGTACTGCTACCCTAAAACCCAACCTGCTCAGCACCGCTTCTCACTGGCCCTCTAAGCGCTTGGGACTGCTGAGCTTAGCTCTGAAACCTACTTTGCATGTCTTCCTGTCAATCTCTGTTACCGCTTGCTTAGAACAGACAACTAGTTGCTCTGCTCCTAGTCCCTGATTCCCCTGAAGATGTCTTTTTAGGGACACAGTTACAGTGACCGTGAGTGTCATGGTCAGGGGGTGAAATGCAGAGTCCTCAGGTGAGCATAAGAAGCTCTGGCAAGCCAGGCATGGTGGCTCACACCTGTGATCCCAGCACTCAGGAGGCTGAGGCAGGAGGATCGATGCAAGTTTCAGGCCGGCTGGTCTGTATATCAAGTTCCAGGCCAGTCTGGGCTACACAGTGAGACCCCATCACAAAACAAAACAAAACGGGAAAAACACCCAAACCAACCCAAACAAAAAGGCCCCTGCGATCTGACCCCGGCCACCTGACTGTCCTTGTTCTCTGTTTTCTCTGCCTTGTCAGAGGCTCTCTGCTCTTGTTCCTTCCATCAGACCACATGCAGCTCAAAGTTGTGCCCTGCCCCTCGGGCCCTCGTGCCCCTGCAGGCTCTTGCCGCTCCCTCCTCCTCCTCGTCAGCGTCTGCTCATCCAAGACCCAGCTCAAGCATCCTCGCCTCCCCAGAGTCCTCCGCCCAGGCTCACCACCTTTTCACTCCACCCAGATAACCACGGCCTCTTCTGCAACACCTCAGCTTCTGCATGACACTATATGGGGACTTATCACATGGCAATGGAATTTTCCGTGTCTGCCCCTTTGTTCTTCCCTGTGCCTTGTTCCGATTTAGGTGTGTGGACCCTCACAATTTACCCTGTGTGAACCAGGTGACCTTGGAAATATTACACAGCCCCTCTCAGCCTCCTTCCTCCAGCTTATCCAAAAGGGCTAGTGAGACCGTTAGGATGAGGGAAGATGGAACACAGAACACAGAGGCAGCCCATGGTGACTCTCTCAGAGGTGGGATCAGCTGTTATTTTCGGTTGGCACAGCATCAGTGCAGATAGGCATTGTCTTCCGGGACTCTGTGGAGACTGGCCATGCCGTCCAAAGATGGGCTTCCTCGTTCTCTGAGCTGGAAGTGGCAGATTTGGAGGGATAAGAGCTGCTATTGCTGTCCAATGCGGCAGGGGCTGTTTCACTAAGAGAAGACAGGTGTGAGCTTTGGCTGGGCCCCACCCTAGAGCTTCTGAGGTGGGGTGGGGGTGCATGGACAATAAACGGGCTTTGACTTTAGTTGCTCCACCACAGGACTTTCAAGCCAAGATGGATATAAACTGGACAAAATCATTTTTTAAAAAGCTTATGTGGACATATTTTCCAGATTTGAGTTAGCCTCTGGCATGGTCACTATGAATTCAAGACAAAAGAAGGTCAAGAAGCTGTTGCAGCCGTAGGTTATTCAACCCCCCAGCCCTACAATGGGGAGAGAAAGCTGCTCTTATTTTGGCGGGAGAGTGTAAACCCAGGCACACTCCATCCTGTCTGGCATGAGACAGACTGTTAGTCTCTTGGGGTCCAGTGAAGAGTGAGGTCAGCGTGTACAAAGACCTGGGGAAAACAAACCAATTTGAGGTCCTAAACTGGAAAATACTGTTCCATTTCCTCCTGAAAGGAGCCCACAGCCATGCTGGCAAGCCATCTGGAGAAGTGGGCTCCCCAGAGCAGCAGCAGGCTGCAGCGCACTTGATTAAAAGGAGGAAGGGAGAACCGTAGTGTGTGTTATCCTTGTGCTACGATCAGGTACGGGCAGCCTGCAAGTCGCGGTCCGTGGAGATTTCGCCTGGATTACTTTAAAAGCACTTTTGCAGAGCCAAGCAAATGAAAGTCATGTGTTTATTCGTCAAGGAGATCTTCTCTTGGGGATATTTTATTTGCAGTTCTATAAAGAGGAAAAGCCTCCACATTTTTAATCTTCCATGCAAGAACTTCTAAATGCTGGAAAGGCAGCCACAGGAAGCAGGAGTTTGGATGTCTCAGAAATCCTGATGGAGTTTGGAAACTTGTCCTGGCTCTTTGAACTTCTTGGCTGGCCTGGCTTGGGCTGTGTGTCTGGGAGAGTGGGTTCACTCAGTGTGCACCCTCCTCAGGCTGTGGCAGTGCTTTTAGCAAGGCCTTATTCTGTCTCCAGCGGAGCCACAGGAACACTCGGAGGAGGGGATGTCTGAGTGTCTCCAGTGACATCACACTTCATGGGCATTAGAGGGATGTGCTCAGGTCATTCGATTCAACCGGGGGAGGTTTTCTACCAATCAAAAATGCCTTCCAGGGATTTAAATGGTCAGTTTTCAGTGTCACCAGTTGACTGGTGTCAGCCCGTGACAAAAGGTCACGTCATGACACCATAAGGTGAATGGAGTGAGACTTCCCACCTCATCATCTGTAAACTTCAGAAGGTTGAGACATCAACCTGAGCAACTTGAGGAGCAACACTACTTGGGCTTTTGTTTTGGACACTGGGTTCCACCACACACGGTCAAGGCTAATGTCTTGTGATTTTCTGTGTACTCATAGTGACCAGCCACAGAGTTCCAGGGTACGTGGTACGTGTTTCCTAATGTGCCAAGTCTTGAGACATTGTAAAGGGGCTTTAATTTCCCCATCCTACTTAATTTTGTGGACCATTGAACACATGTGGACCAAAGGACTTGCATCCTGAATATAAATGACTTAGGAAAGAGACATGTGCCGTGCTTATCTATGGGTACACAAGTCACTCCAGACTATAGCTGATTAAAACCACACATAGTTATCCTCCCACGGTGTCTGTGGATCAGAGTTCAGGAGGCGCTTGGCTGGGGCTGGAGGACCTGCTGCCAAGATAGACCCATCACCTGGTGCTGGGGGAGCCCTCAGGCCCTTGCTGCACGGTCTCTCCACAGGGATGTTTGGGTATCTTCATGTCAGCACAGCTGGCTTTCTCAAGAGTGAACGGTGTGAGAGAGGGAGAGGGGGAAGAGAGAGACAGAGAGAGAAGGAGAAAAAGAGAATGATGTGGGGGAGGGGGGAGAGAGAGAGAGAGAGAGAGAGAGAGAGAGAGAGAGAGAAACAATGGATTCCCTTAATTTTAGAAGTCAAACACCTTCCTTTTCTTGTCCAGAGGTGGGTCTCAAGTCCAGCCTACTTTTAAGGAAAGAAAAATTAGCGTCCATTTTTCAATGAAAGAAGAATCGAAGAGCTTGTGGACATATGTGAAAGGGAACCCACGATGACCTTCAGAAGTCATTCACATGGATGTGAATCTTCCATTTGCCATTCATGACCTGTGTTGCAGAGGAGTCTTTAAGCTTCAGTTTGCTCATTTACAAAGCTATACCCCAAATACCTACTGTGCAGTGTTATTGATAGGATTAGAAATGATGCTTATAACATATCTCAGTCCCCAGGCTGGACTTGCTGCCAAGTACAGAAGATAATGACAGCCATGGGGAAGTGACGTAAACCTGCTGATGCTCATTGCATTTATGATACCTTCCTCAGGGGACTGCTGTCGAGATTAAATATTGCATCTCACAAGAAAGAAGTTTCTGGCACAGAGTGCCTTAGTTTCCCTAGGCTTTTCGAGGAACACCAATGAAATGATGTTATGGTTTTTCTTGTTTCTGAAGAACATCATGCTGAAAATGGAAACGTTGTTGTTGTTGTTAGGTGCCATCGAGTTGGTATCCGACGCATAGCGACCCTATGTACAACAGGTAAAACACTATTGTCAGTGCTTCTCTGCTGTTCATAGGGTTTTCAGTGGCAGATTGATTTTTGGAAGTGGATTGCTTGGTCCGTCTCCCAAGCCTACAGCACCTGGTGTTCCCAGGCGGTCTCCCATCCAAGTACTAACCAGGCCCAACCCTGCTTAGCTTCCGAGATCTGATGGGATCGGATGCCACAGGGCTATGGCTGCAGGCATGGAAACATTAGCTATTATAAATACTAAAATTGGGGCTAAATACTAAAATACCAAGCTTAGTGACAGAGTGCCTACTTAGTATGCACTGCAAAGAACTTAGTATGCACTGGGTTCAATCCCCAGCACCAGAAAATTAAAAAAAGCTTAAAACACATATCTTGGTACAACTATAAACTTCTTAGCCTGGCATGGTGGCTCACTCTTGTAATCCCAGCGACTCAGGAGGTGGATGCAGGAGGATCACAAGTTTGAGGCCTAGGGCAGCCTGTGTAAGTTAGCGAGACCCTGTCTCAAGGTAAAAAATAGAAAGGGGCTGGGGTTGCAGCTCAGTGGTAAGGGGCTTGCAAAGTATTTGCCAGGTGCTAAGTTCAACCCTCAAATACCCAAAACAAAACAACCCCTAAAATCGCTAGAGTACATGTATTGAAACAAGTAGACTCAATTTAAAATCTTTTCATCTAGACAAAAGTGTCTCTCCATTACAGAGGCAATTTTCTTGGGTGATTCGTGGTGCTCCTTGGCTGTTCTGTGCTGGCCAACTTCTTCAGGCTATTGTACCTTGCGATGATGTTTATTATGGCCTCTAAATACTCATGTGCACAAACACATGCCCCGAATCTGTCATCCCCTGTGCCACCTAGAACATTGCCATCATCTAAAAATAATTTTGCCATGGTTGCTGATATGACTGGATGTGAAAAAAGGATGGAAAATTTCATGGAGGAGAAATTTGGTGGAGATGTTTTTTTTGTTTTGTTTTGTTTTTTGTTTTTGTTTTTGTTTTTTAATTCTTTCAAAAGGAGACTTGGCTAGGAAGCCAGAGGGACTTCTGGTCTGACAATAGGGTGCCATAGTTGCCTGGTACAGAGTAGCTTCCCAATGGAGCCCAGAGATCTCAGACCCACACGCTCAGAACAATAGTGGGAGTGGCTCAGTCCACACCAGGTTTTACTTTCTACACTAGGCCCCTTGACTCTAGAATCATTTAAGTGAACTGGGCTTTAAGTAGCTCCTGGCACTGTTACTTCAGAAAGGGCTGTTTACCTGTGGTAATCTCAAGGTTCCTGGAATGGAAGGTACAGTTGGCAGAGCTGCCATTACTTTGAGGTGTGAGGGAAACTGTCGTAAGAGTGATGCAAACGTGGGAGGAACAAAGAACAAAGGCCATTGTCCTCCTGTCCTGGGAGCCCCATCGCCCTCTCTCCACCTCCTCAGTGGTCCACAGTACTGGGGAAAGAAGGCTGCAGGTTTCCCTGGAATGAATTGTTGGAACTTAATTCAAAATGAGTTCCCCTCAGAGCAGCTTAGCATGTTGTTAAACCAGTCTTGGCTTGAAAGACACATGACATCAACATGAGCCATGTCCTCCAGGTCCCCCACACCCTTTCTGAGGATCGGTGGAAGATATTGCATCCTGCACCAGGCTCCAACAGGGGGAAGTCATGAGAGCAGCAGCTATACTGCTGGGGAAGCTGCAAGGGGCCCCAGATCCCCTGGGAAGAGGGCCCTGGGCAGGTTCTGCAGCGCAAAGCGAGGTGGGGAAGCCTGGGCAAGGGGACCAGTCGGCTTTGGGGAGCTTGCAGACCTGGAGTCAAATATTAAAAATGCTTTCATCAGTCCCCTTAATCTAGAGAAATTCTTTTTGGCTTAGATGGGAGGAAAAGTCAGTCCCTGAAGGGAAGCAGGAGGAGAAGGAGGTAAGAAGGATGTGAGTCAGACGCCGGGAATTGCTGGCAAAAGCATGCGGTTCAGGGGGCCGTGGGCGTTCTCAGCTGATCTAATGCTGCAGACCGCTGATAACTCCCGCCTGCTTTTCACTGATTTCTCTCTTCAGCCACTAAAGAAAGTTTAACTCCTCTAAGTGGGGAAAAGGTGAGGGGGAGAAAAAAGAAAAGAACCCTGTCTTTCTCGCTCGCTTTTCCCTCTGGGGGAAACGCGGCACTTGAGCTCCAAAGCTGTGTTTTGCTTTGGGTTTTGCCCCTTAATAGGGATTGAAGAAAGTGGTTATAGGCATGTGAGGGGACATAAAGCCTGTGGTTTATTAACAGGGCTGGTTTTAATCAGTAGCGATTTGACTAAGGGAACATTAGGCCAGCAACAATGATAACCAATACTATGATTTTCTCTGCTTGTAACCCCAACCTGAAGTCCTGTGTTTCCCTGGCCAGCCTGCAGTGGGGCGGGGAGAACCTCCTGGGGGCAGAATGGGGTGGGGCAGGGCAGCTGCACAGGGTCTTCTCAGCTGGGATTCCAGCTGGTGAGACTCCAGCAAGCCGTGGAGACTGGGCTTCTCAGTGAGGGCAACAGAAATGAGAAGAAGCCACAGAAGGCTCCTGGGTCTAGCCCCCATGTGGTCACGCCAGGGCAGGATGCAGGGGTAAATGTCTTCACAGGGGGATATCTCAGGTTAGGAGAACTTACACTTTGCAGACATTACAGGTAATGTCATTTCTTCCCCCTATTGTTGTTGTTAGGTGCCCTTGAGTCTGACCGACTCATAGCGACCCTCAAAGGGTTTTCAGTGGTTGATTGTTTCAGGATTGCCTCGGGAGTGGATTGCCACATCCTTCTCTCATTTTGGCAGTGCTGGAAATTGAACTCGGGACCTCAGAGACTACAGAGCAGTGCTCTACCAACTGAGCTAAATCCCAACCCCTTCCCCTATTGGGAAAGTCAAAAAAGGATCAGCCCTTCCCCAGTGGAAGGTTGCTTTCCAGGATAACCCAGTCCTGTCCTACTCAGCGCAAAATCTCTGGGATCTTCCTCCCCTAGACCATGATTTAGCATGGCTGTCTCCAAAATCCTTGTCAGCATCTCAGCAAGCTTACCGCTGATCTGAAAACCAACATCCAACGTCTCCCTTAGCCAGCAGCCCTCATCTGCCATATGTATAGCCAGCAGGAGAGTGGGTTTTGGGGAATGTTCTGCTTTATTTTTTTGTGTATTTTTTTTTTTAAAGGAGAAACAGAGACCCAGCAGTTATCTACCTCCCACTATGGGACGGGACTGCATTGCGGATGAGTGAGATCATGCCGAAAGCTCTTGGAGAGGCCTGGGGTGCAGTGGGTGGGCAGGGTGAACGGAGGCCTCGTCCTCCATGGGCACTCTTGGTTTTGGTGATGTCCCCTGTTCCTCTGTTCACATTCATGCAGACTGCTCTTCCCAGCAGGAGAAGAGTGTTCAGAGTTTCTTTCTTGTTCTCTGGCCCATCTCTCCCTCGGTGTTCCTGGTGACAGAGGGCCCACAGCTGGAGGGGCTGACTGAGGTGGCAGCACCAGGTAGGGGGATAGAGAGGAGTTTGAGAGGGCTGCCCAGCCCCAGGTCAGCGTCAGCTCTGACTTCAGCTACACCACCAGCTCTCCTGCCTTCCTGACCGCACCCTCCTCATGTCCCTCTGTAGTGCCAGCTCTTGGAGAAGTAGTGCCCAGTTCACAGCAACAGCTCTTAGTCAGGACTGGCCCCTGGCTCCAGTGGGTGGCGCTACAGATGACATGTCTAGCTGTCCTTGGTTGAGAAGTGGACACCACTCTTCTCAGGAAGATGAAATCATAATGGGGAATCATAGGCACTAGGACTTAGTAGTGCTGAGTCCTATTCATGTCCGTATTTTTTTTGGGGGGGTGGGGTATGTGGGGGTTGAACCCAGGGCCTTGCACATACTTTACAAGTGCTCTACCATGAGCTACAAACCCAGCTCATTTTTTATTTTTTATCTTGTGACAGAGTCTTGCTAAGTTATGCAGGCTGCCTCTGGCTTTGAACCTGCCATCCTCCTGCCTCTGCCTCCTGAGGTGCTGAGATTGTAGGCATGTGCCAGCATGCCCAGATAATGTCTGTATTCTGTAGCAATAGTCACCAAGCATTTTGTTCATTATGCCTAGTTAAAAGAAGGGACGTGTATTCTCAATATATTTATATTTATTTATTTATAAGTTACATACATGCATTACTGTTACTAGCTAATGTGGAAAGGCACAGTATGCACTTAGGGTTTTTTAGAATGAAAACTATATAACGCTCCAGTAGCAATGTGTACACTTAGCGCCCAGATCTTGGTTTCTAATATCATTCTCTAATGATTGAGAGTTTACAATGGCCAATGCTAGAAAATTTGAACAAGAAAACAAATAAAATAGTATAGTGGTATAACAGAGAATATAAAATAAATATCCAGGAGTCAATATGTAAATAAATAACTGACTGAATAAATGTATAAGTGGGGTTTAACCCCCAGTACTGCAAAAAAAAAAGGCCATCCTACTTTTATTAACTGCATATAATTGTGATATTAACTATTTTCCATTATTGTGACCAAAATACCTGAGAACAACATAAAGGGAGGAAGAGTTTATTTTGGCTCATGGTTTCAGAGAGTTCAGACCATGATCACTTGGCCCCATGTACTTGGGCAGAACATCATGGCAGCAAAGCGCTCTACCAACTGAGCTAAATTGGCCCAGTTGGTAGAGTGCTGCACTACAGTCTCTGAGGTCCAGAGTTCAATTCCCAGCACTGCAAAAATGGGAGAAGGACCTGGCAATCCACTCCCAAGGCAATCCCGAAACAGTCAGCCATTGAAAACCCTATGAGGGTCGCTATGAGTCGGACACGACTCGACAGCACCTAACAACAACAAAAATAACAATTAGTTGAATTAAAAGAAACTGGAATAGTTGAGCGTTTCTGATTTCTTATACCACGCGAGCTGGTACAGAGAACAGAACAGTGTTATTAAAGCAAGCAAATGATAGAAGACCTCAGGAATATGAAAGGCAGAGAACACAAGGAGAAGTGGAATCAGAAGTCCCCAAGGGTCTAATAGTGGAAGATAATAGCTCCTTGCGCTCTTGTGTATTAAGCCCAAACAGATTATCATTTGGTCTGATCAGCACATGCTGTGTGTGGAGCATCTGCCCCATCCTCTTTCACCTGCATTTCTCTTCTCCACTCCCAAGCTTATTCCTTCCCTCAAGATGCTCGTGGGGCTCTTAGCAGCTTTGGATGCTCTCCCTGGCTCCACATTTGGGCCTCCCTCCCTAGAGACAAGCCATACACTTGGGCCTTTCAATAAACACAGCTAAGGCTCCTTACCTCTGGCCTGTGCTGAGTTCATGTGTGTTGGTACATGTGTATGCACACGTGTATATGTATATAACCATATGTAAAATTGTTATGCATTTACATTATTATATATTTAAACTGCCTGCAGCTGTACCACTGTGGGGTCTAATCCCCTCAGATCTCGGAAGCTAAGCAGGGGTCAGGCCTGGTTAGTACTTAGATGGGAGACCACCTGGGAACACCAGGTGCTGTAGGCTTGGGAGAAGGACCTGGCAACCCATTCCCCCAAAACAATCTGCCATTGAAAACCCTATGAACAGCAGAGAAGCACTGACAATAGTGTTTCCCCTGTTGTACAGAGGGTCGCTATGAGTTGGATACCGACTCGACGGCACCTAACAACAACATATCTCTTCCGGTGGGCTGGGATTTAGCTCAGTGGGTAGAGTGCTGCGCTGCAGTCTCTGAGGACCCAAGTTCAATTCCCAGCACCGCAAAAATGGGAGAAGGACCTGGCAATCCACTCCCAAGACAATCCCGAAGCACTCAGCCATTGAAAACCCTATGAGGGTCGCTGTGAGTCGGATACCAACTTGACGGCACCTAACAACAACAACAACATACCTCTTCCAGTGTCACATCAAAGGCATTTTTATGGTGTGAATGTCACCTCTAAAAGTCATGTTGAAATGATTTCTTGTAAGTGGTGATAACTTTATGAATTTGACTCTAGGCCTAAGAATATCAAGTAATTTGAATAGCATCATCATTAAACTATTCCTAAAATGTTGAGCTTACTCGAGAGGATTCCGGAGGTGACAGAGGGAAGTTTCTCTATAGACAATTGAGCCACTTTCCCAAGATACGGTCTTTTTTTTTCCCTGATAGTTTGTAACGAGAACGTCAATGTGCAGTGAATTCCCGTCATCCTCCTCCACTCCATTGTGAGAGCCATTCCCTTCAGCATCATGTAGCCAGGGAGAGGGAAATTGTGGACAGTTCCCACAGTGCCTCATTCATTGCCGGCAGCCATGCTCAGAGGTGGGAATCAGCATGGCAGAGCTGAGGAAGTGGGATTTTGAGAGGTTAAGAACTTGTCCAAAGTCTTGCAGTGCATAAGCATTGCAACTGGACTCTGTGTGCAGTTCCAAGACTCTTGGAAGCTAAACCTACCACCACTGCCTTGTCTCCCAGGAGGATGCCCTCTAACGATCTGCCAGATAGAGTGTGCCTTGAATAAAGGAGTGCAAGAAAGCAAAGACTTGGAAGTAAGAATCAGAGAGCTAAGTGTTGGGGGGGATTTTAAAGATGACCTAGAGATACAATGTTACTCAATCCTGATCTTTAGAAGAAAGGTCCAACAAAGAAAGACATTGAAGTAAAGGCCGGGGGGGGGGGGGGGGGGGGGGGGGGGGGGGGGGGGGGGGGGAGGCAGAGGAAAGAGAGAGAGAGAGAAAGAGAGAGAGGAAGAGAAAGGAAGAGGAAAGGGAGAGGGGAAGAGGGAGGGAGAGACAGAGGGAGGGAGGGAGAAAGAGAGGAAGAGAGAGGGAGAGGGAGAAGAGCTACATCTGATAGAAAAGGACTGGCTCTGTCTTCAGGTCCCCAGGGCTCAGACACCAACAGACATCTCACATGAGCCAAAGTGAAGTTCAAAGCACTTTCTGTTTTTCTGTGCCGGCCAGGCTAGGGTTTCCAGCCAAGTATGTGCTATGGGTAGGGTAGTATATGGTGACCATGGGGGAAACTATGGGTTAGTCCCATGTAGTTCATTCTGGCATTGCATAAGAAAGTGATTTGTCTTCTTAAATAAGATCCTGCACTTTGCAAGTCACCATCATTCTGTCTAGCATTGCAGATGCCTCTGAGATACTACTTTTGGCCTTGTGTTCACTATTACAAAAGAGAAAAACTGAAGTGAGTAGTGATGAGGGATAGCACTGGGCATGTCGAAGACCTCTGCCCACTCCACAAAGGCCAGGGAGGAAAGCAGGGCTTCAGGAATTGTGTCTGGGAACTGCCCGGGGCCTGATCTCCAATACTGAGGGCCTGGAAAGGGAAAGGAGTCTCTGTCATTGGCAGCCTCGGGCTGAGCTCCACACCTCAAGAAGAGAAGCATTATGTTCTCAGGGCCCATCACCACATCACGGGGACTCACTCACGTGGAAGGCAGGAGTCTCTCACCACAGGGCTTAGGAGCAGAAGGACTGACAGAATCCGTGTCTTTCATCGCAGACAGAGGGCTGGGATAACTAGGATTCTTCTGTAATGTGGTGGAGGCTTCATGTGTTCTGCTAGGCAGACAGGTAGGAACTTGTAACCATACTTGGGTGCTTTTGAAGAATAAGAAAGTGGCTCATCTCTCATGCTCATGTGTTTTGGGGCAAATTCACCCTGCGTATATGTATATTATAGACATAGGGTCTCCCACAGTGTTTTCTGATTACTGTGTGGTCTCAGATCTAATCTGCACCCTTTCAACAGATGTAGAGACAACAAAATCAGACAGGGATTAGATTTGTGTGCCGACTGAGGAGAATCCAATCCCTAAGTGATTCTAATCCGCATCTGATATTGTTGGCCCATAAAACTGTTGACCCCCACATGTCTATCATTTTGTCATGCTGTGGGGGCTTGCGTGTTGCTGTGATGCTGAAAACCATGCCTCTGGTATTACAGATACCAGCAGGGGCACCTATGGTGGACAGGTTTCAGCTGTGTTTCCAGACTAAGACAGTCTAGGGAGAAGGACCTGGCAGCACACTAGTCATGAATGTGTTGGATCTGACTCGATGGCACCTGACAACAACAACAAAATTATTGACAGGATGTGGGTTAGATTTGAGAATATACAGTTCCTCACGTTCCACAGTCTTCTAAGTTCTTGGGGAGGATAAATAATTTCCTCCACAGTCGTGTGCTGTATGATCTTTCTGGCCAATGATAGACCCCATAGATGAAGGTGGTCCCATAGGTTTTCAGGGCTGCATTAGTTACTTTTCTTATCCCTGTAACAAAAATAGCTGATAGGGAGGAAGGATTTATCTTGGCTCAAAAGTTTAGAGGGTGCAGTCCCTGGCTTGGGCATGTGCTTCGGCAAAATATCATGGTGGCGCAAGTATGTAGCAGAGGATTTGTTCTTCACTTCTTGGTGGACAGGAAGTGGAGAAAAAGGGGAGGATGCTTTCTCCTCTCCCTTTTTTTTCTGTCCAGGCCTCTATCCCATAGGACTGTGCTGCCTATATCAGGGTGGGTCTCCTGCCTCAGTTAATCCTCTCTGGAAATGGCCTCACAGGCACACCTGGAGGTGTGCTTCACCAATCTCTTTTTGTTGTTGTTAGGTGCCGTCAAGTTGTATATGACTCATAGTGACCCTTATAGGTATTTTAATGGCTGATTATTTCGGGATTGCTATGGGAGTGGATTTCCACGTCCTTCTCCCATTTTTGCTGTGCTGGGAATTGAACTTGGGACCTCAGAGACTGCAGAACCGTGCTCTACCAACTGAGCTAAATCCCAGCCCCACCGATCTCCTACGTGCTTCTAAATCCAGTCGAGTTGACCATGAAGATGAGCCATTGCAGGAGCATTTCTCTGAATTCACCTCTGTTGTTAAGCAACACATGCTTCTGTGCCTAGTCACGTGTCCCAGGCTGAGGATAGTTGCTATAATGGACATGTGTGGATGCTCGTGGCATATTAAATGGTTATTAAAGCTTATGAAAGGATTCTTGCATTTTCCAACTATGTGAGCAATAGGAACCAATCTGATAATGCAGCTGAGGGGTACCCGCCACTCCCAGAGGCTGGCACAGGGGTCTCAAACTTGCCCTGAATTTGGGGTGGCAAGCGTTTTGCTATTTAATCTGAGGCAGAACTAGCACACTCACCGGGTTGGCCCTCTCTGTGACAGTCGTATCATGTGGGGAGATGCTATCTACTGTTTCCATTTAGGAAGTGTACTGACCCCTGGAAAACCTCCTGGCCTTTATTCATGGCTCCTGCTGATGACCGTGTCCTCCTGGGAACCAGAGCCTGTCCCTTCAGCTAGGCTTCTGAGTAGCACTTCCCTTGCCAAGGAAGTGCAGTCTAGGTTCCCTTTACCATCAGTGGCCCTGCTGGGCCTCAGCTTCTCAGCTGGCTGGTGTGCTATCACTTATTGAAAGGTGATTATGGGTGCTCAGGGCCTGTGGGGTGAGCAGGGATCCTCAGGCTTTCAGAGGCCACTTTCACATCTGGTCCTGGGCAGCCAATCAGGGTGAAAGTAGCGTTCTCCATGTTCACCTGTGTGTGTGTATGTGTGTGAACTCATAGTCCATTAATGGGTTTTTAACAAGTTCACAGAAGACTGAATGTTCCCTTAGTAGTGCTTGTCCTGCCAGATAAGAAAACCTGACTTTTCCCTTGAGAAGTGAGGGAGTAATGTGGTTTACTTATAGATTGCATCTTTAAAGGAAGTAAACATCATTCTGTTGTTTAAGTACATATGTAATGTACTCATATTGTTGAAAATCTTTGAGAATCAAAAAGATACAAAGGAAAATTTAAAACCACAAACAATTCCTCAACTATTAATAATTGTGCAATATTAAAATAAACACTTAAATACCATATATGTGTGTATGTGTGTGTGTGTGTGTGTGTGTGTGTGTGTGTGTGTATGTATATATATTGTTGTTAGGTGCCGTCGAGTCGAGTCCGACTCATAGCGACCCTATGTACAGCAGATCGAAACACTTGCCGATTCTGTGCCAGGCAAACCATCTTATTTAGGTTTAAGCCCATTGTTGCAGACACTATTTCAATCCATCTGGTGGAGGGTTTTCCTCTTTCGCGTTGACCTGCCACTCTTCCAAACATGATGTCCTCCTCTAGGGATTGATCTCTCTTGACTACATGCCCGAAATATGTAAGACACAGTTTGGCCATTCTTGCTTCCAAGGAGCACTCTGGTTGCACTTCTTCTAGGACGGATTTATTGGTTCTTTTGGCAGTCTATGGTATATTCAATAGACGTCTCCAGCACCACAACTCAAAAGCATCAATTCTCTTTCTGTCTCTCTTGTTCAATGTCCAGCTTTCACAACCATATGATGCCACTGAAAATACCAAGGCATGAGTCAGACGCACCTCCGTCTTCAATGTGACATCTTTGCTTTTCAATACTCTAAAGAGATCTTTTGCCACAGCTTTTCCTAGAGCAATGCGTCTTTGGATTTCTTGACTGCTGCTTCCACGGGTGTTGATTATAGAGCCAAGCAAAGCAAAATCTTGGACAACCTCAATCTTTTCTCCATTTATTTTGAAGTTGCATGCTGACCCAGTTGTAAGGACTTTTGTTTTGTTGATGTTTAGTCCTGACCCATATTGAAGGCTATGATCTTTGATCTTCATCAGTAAATGTTTTAAATCCTCTTCACTTTCAGCAAGCAAAGTGGTGTCATCTGCATAATGCGGGTTATTAATGAGTCTTCCTCCAATCTTGATGCCACGTTCTTCCTCATAAAGTCCAGCTTCTTGGATTATTTGCTCAGCGTATAAATTGAAGAGATAGGGTGAAAGTATACAGCCCTGACGCACACCTTTCTCAACTTTAAACCACTCAGTGTTTCCTTGTTCTATTCGAACAACTGCCTCCTGGTTCATGTACAGATGTCTCATGAGCACAATTAGGTGTTCTGGTATTCCCATTTTCCGAAGTGTTATCCATAATTTGTTATGATCCACACAATCAAATGCTTTTGCATAGTCAATAAAACATAGACATCTTTCTGATATTCTCTGCTTTCAGCTAATATCCACCTGACATCAGCAATGATGTCCCTGGTTCCCTGCCCTCTTCTGAATCCCGCTTGATTTTTCCAGTAATTCTCTGTCTATATACTGCTGCAGTTGCTTCTGAATGATCTTTAGTAGAATTTTGCTGGTGTGTGATGTTAATGATATTGTCTGATAGTTTACACATTCAGTTGGATCACCTTTTTTGGGAATAGGCACAAATATGGATCTCTTCCAGTCAGTTGGCCAAGTAGCTATTTTCCAAATCTGTTGGCATAAACATGTTAACACCTCCACTGCTGCATCTGTTTGTTGAAACATCTCTATTGGTATCCCATCAATTCCTAGAGCCTTGTGTTTTGCCAGTTCTTTCAAGGCAGCTTCCACTTCATCCTTCAACACCATTGGTTCCTCTTCATATGCAACCTCTTGGAATGGTTGGTCATCTACCAATTTTTTCTTGTATAATGACTCTGTGTATTCTTTCCATCTTCTTTTGATGTTACCTGTATCATTTAATAGTTTCCCTGTAGAATCTTTCACTACTGCCACTCGAGGCTTGAATTTTTTCTTCACTTCCTTAAGCTTGAGAAACACAGAGCATGTTCTTCCCTTTTGGTTTTCTGCCTCCAGCTCTTTGCACATGTCATTATAATATTTGTTTTTGTCTTCTTGAGCTGCCTTCTGAAATCTTCTGTTTAGTTCCTTAACTTCATCATGTCTTCCTTTTGCTTTAGCAGCTCCTTTCGAGGGCAAGGTCCAGTGTCTCTTTTGACATGTAATTTGGTCTTTTCTTTTTTTCTTGTCTTTTTAAGAACTTTTTGCTTCCTTCTTGAATGATATCTTTTATGTCATGCCACAACTCTTCTGGTCTCCTATCATTTGTGTCTCATGCATTAAACCTATTTTTGAGGTGGTCTCTGAACTCAGGTGGGATATACTCAAGGTCATACCATGGCTCTCGTATACTTGTCCTAATTCTCTTCAGCTTCAGTTTGAACTTGCATATAAGAAGTTGATGGTCTGATCCACAGTCAGCAACAGGTCTTGTTTTGACATTTTTTATAGAGCTTTTCCATCGCCTCTTTCCACATATGTAGTCAATTTGATTCCTGTATGTTCCATCTGGTGAAGTCTATGTGTATAGTCTCCGTTTATGATGTTGGAAAAATGTATTTGCAATTAAAAGGTCATTGATCTGACAAAATTCTATCATGCGATCTCCAGCTTCATTTCTGTCACCAAGACCATATTTTCCAATTACTGAGCCTTCTTGTTTCCAACCTTTGCATTCCAGTCACCAGTGATTATCAGTATGTATTGAGTGCATGTTTGATCTATTTCAGATTGCAGAAGCTGATAAAAGTCTTCCCTTTCTTCATTTGTGGCCTTAGTGGTGGGTGCATAAATTTGAATAATAGTCATATTAACTGGCCTTCCTTGTAGGCGTATGGCTATTATTCTCTCACTGACAACATTGTATTTCATGACAGATCTTGAAATGTCTTTTTTGATGATGAATGCAACCCCATTTCTCTTTAGTTTATCATTTCCAGCATAGTAGACCATATGATTGTCTGACTCAAAATGGCCTATGCCAGTCCATTTTAGCTCACTGATGCCTAGAATGTCAATGTTTATGTGCTCCATTTCTCTTTTAACAATTTCTAATTTTCCTAGATTCATACTACGTACATTCCATGTTCCAATTATTAATGGATGTTTACAGTTGTTTCTCCTCATTTTGAGTCATGCCACATCAGCAAGTTGAGCACCCTGAGGCTTTATGTCATTTCTGTCATCATGGTAGACTCTACTTTGAGGAGGCAACTCTTCCCCAGTAGTCTTTTGAGTGCCTTCCAACTTGGTGGGCTCATTTTCCAGCATTATATCTGACAGTGTTTCTTTGCTTTCCATAGGGTTTTCAATGGCTAGTTGTTTTGGGAGTGGCTCACCAGGTCCTACTCCCTAATCTGTCTTAGTCTGGAAGCTCAGCTGAAAACCTGTCCACCATGGGTAACCTTGCTCATGTCCGAGGTTACAATGGCAGAGCTCTCAGCCTCATCACAACACACAAGCCCCCACAGTGTGGCAAACTGACAGATGTGTGGGGGATGTATATATATATCTCACATAGTATATAATATGAGCCTGCAGCCGTACCACCATGGTGACCAATCCTGTCAGATCTCAGAAGCTAAGCAGGGTTGGGCCTCACTAGTACTTGGATGGGAGACTACCTGAAATACCAGGTGCTGTAGGCTTGGGAGAAGGACCTGGCAACCCACTCTCAAAAAACAATCAGGCTTTGAAAACCCTGTGAATAGCAGAGAAGCATGACAATAGTGTTTCTCCTGTTGTACGTAGGAGTCGAATTCCAACTTGATGGCACCCAACAGCAACAACAACATGCTATGATGTAATATATAATGTAAAACTTAATATTACATTATATCATTTCTCCCACAATACTGGAATATATCTCTGTATTCTGGAACGGTAAATGAATGAACTCATACCTAAGTGAACAAATGCATGAACACAATGACTGTCTTCTCGGCAGAGGAGGACTTAGAAATCTTCTGAAAAATTTAAACCACAGGAAATCTGACAGATTTTGACTAACTGCCTCATATATGAAATACTATTCTACTTCATCCTAACCTCCTCCCCAACACACACACACACACACACACACACACACACACACACACACACACACACACACACCATCAGCACCCTCTTATTTCCTCAATTATAAACAAATCACTCATGTGGGAAGCTTAATTCCAGAGATTTCAACATTGCTTATATTGGGTTGAATATTAGGTGTTATGTGTCTTTTTTCCTTTTTCCTTTTTGGCATCAACATCTTTCTCTTCAAAGATAAACTATGATTTCACAAATAAAGTTTAAATAAAATCCTGGCTAGTTCTTTTGAGGTCAACTGTCTTTGACTCAGGCGGATGTTAAATTGCTTTGAGACTTATTATACTCTTTTGCCTTCCAAGCATTGCAGAAAGATGAAAAATGGGAAAATAAGCCTCAGTCAAAAAACATGGGCTAGCAGTCAATCACATCTCATTTCTCCCTCCTCCAGCTTTGTTTAGAGTCTAGGAAGATGGTTTTGGTGTCAGACAGATCTGGCTTGAATCTTTGCTTAGCCACACTCAGCCATGTGGTTTTGAACATTTGTTTACCTTGGCCTCTTAAAGTTCCAGTTTCTTCATTAATAAAATGAGGATGACAATAGTTCTATTTTATGACTATTGTAAGGATGAAACAACATAACAGTGTGTCCGGTACTTACAACAGCCACTTTTGAATATCAGGTAGCTACACTCTTATTGTTGTTAGGTGCCCTTGGGTTGGATCCAACTCATAGAGACCCTCATAGGGTTTTCAGTGGCTGATTGCTTCAGGATTGCTTCGGGAGTCAATTGCCACATCCTTCTCCCATTTTTGTGGAGCAGGGGATCAAACCCGGGTCTTCAGAGAGTGCAGTGTGGCACTATACTGACTGAGCTAAACCCCAGCCTAGCTACTCTCTTAAGATTATTATTAGTCCTTTTGAAAAAGAATTATTGGTAATTTTTAATGTAGAACTTAATGGGTCTCATGACATTTCCATACGTGCATTTCACTGGACATTGCTCATGTTCACTTCCCCCTTACTCTCTCATGACACTCTTCCCGCATCCCTCCCTCCCCACCAATGGTCTCTCTTCTACTTGCATGTCTTTTGAGTATATCTATCTATATATGTACATTCCAGTTTTGATACATGATACTTCTTTCTTTTCTCCCCATGCCCTTTTTTCTTGCCCCTCCCACTTTTCTTTAGTCCATTATCTTTCCCTATGTAGGTCCCATCTGCTTTCATGATCTGTGTTTTAATAATGAATATATATTGAAGTCTAGCATCCACATATAAGAGAAAACATGTGATGTTTATCTTTCTGGGCCCGGCTTATTTCCCTTAAAATCGTGATCTCTAGTTCCATCCATTTTCCAGCAAATGCCATAATTTTATCCTTCTTTATGGTTTAATAAAACTCCATTGTGTATATATACCACGATTTCCTTACTCACTCATCTGTTGGTGGACACCTAGGTAGATTTCATACCTTGGCTATTGTGAATAACGCCACAATAAACATGGATGAGTGGGTATCTCTATGATATATTGACATATTTCTTTGGATATATACCTAGGAGTGGGATAGCTGGGTCATATGGTGGTTCTATTTTTAGTTTTTTGAGGAACCTCCATATGGTTTACCATAGTGGTTGGACAAATATGCTTTCCCACCAGCAGTGTATAGGGTTCCTTTCTCCCATCCTCACCAGCATTTGTTGTTTTTGTTTTGTTGATAGTACCCATTCTGACTGGAGTGAGATGGTATCTCAGTATAATTTTGATTTGCATTTCTCTTGTGGCTAAGGGTGTTGAACATTTTTTCATATGATTTTTTTTTTTTTTTTTTTTTTGGTACGGGGGGTTGAACCCAGGGCCTCACGCTTGCATGCTCTGCAAGTGCTGGACCACTGAGCTGCACCCCCAGCCCATTTTTTGTTTTTCACTCTTTTTGAGACAGGGTCTCACTAAGTTATGCAGACTGCCTCTGGTCTCAAACTTGCGATCCTCCTGCCTCCGCCTCCTGAGCCGCTGGGATTATAGGCGTGTGCCACCGCGCCCAGCCCATTTTTTCATGTGATTTTCGGCAATTTTTACTTCTTCTTTTGAGAAGTTTCTGTTCAGTTCTTCCACCCATTTTTTTGACTGGATACTTTGCTTTTTTGTGTTAAACTTTTTGAGCTCTTTATATATTCTAGATATTAATCCCCTGTCTGATGCATAACTAGCAAAGATTTTCTCCCATTCTGTTAGGTTGTCTGTTCACTCTGATAATTGTGTCCTTTGCTATGCAAAAGCTTGGAATGTCTTCATTTCTCCATCTATTTTAAATGATAGCTTTGCTGGATATAATAATCTTGGTTGGCAGTTATTTATTTTCAGGGCTTGAAGTGTATTTTTTCCATCCTTTCCTAGAATGTAGGATTGGTGCTGAAAGGTCTGATGTAATTATGATGGGTTTTCCTTTGGAATTGAGTTGGTGTTTTTCTCTTGCAAATTTTAATATTGTTTCTTCTATCATCTTCAATTATTAAAATTAACAATTTTAATTATGTGTTAGGAAGTTCTTTTCTGGTCATCTGTTTTGTGTTCTAAATGCCTCTTGTCATTGAATGTCCACTTCTTTCCCAAGATTTGGGGAATTTTCTGCTATAGTTTCATTGAATAAGTTTTCTATTCCTTTAGTTTTTACCTCAGCTACTTCTTCTACGCCATGGATTCTTAGGTTTTGTTTCTTGATCATGTCCCAAAATTCTTGAAAATTGTGGTCATGGTCTTTTAATTTTTTTCTTTGTTGATATCTGAATGTAGTATTTCCTCAACCTTATCTTCCATCCCTGATATTCTATCTTCTGTTTCATCTAAGTCTACTGTTGATGCTTTCTACTGTCTTTTTAAATTTGGTTTATTGAGTTCTTCATTTCCAACATTTCTGTTTGGATTTTTATTTTTAAATCTCTATTTCTTTGCTAACTTTTTCATCCATTTTGCTGACTTTGTCTTCTATATTTGACTTTCCTACCTAGGTCCTGTTTTGATTTCCTTACTTTGTTCATTTGCTTGTGTCCTCTTTGAAGTCATTGATCATTTTTACAAGTAAGCTTTTAAATTCTTTGTTTGACATATAAACCATTTCATTATTTTTGGATTCAGTGGTTAAAGAATCACTGTCTTTTGGAGGAGATGCATTGCTTTGCTTTTTCATATTTCTGTGTTTTTGATTTGTGATTTGTGCATCTGTAGGGGGGGGATATCCTTCCTGTTTTATTTGAGAGTCTTCTTAGTGAGTTGTTTTCTCTTGAGATCACAATATCCAGTGTCACTTCCATAGAGGAAAACAAACCACTATAACAGGTATAATACCTGGCCAAATCAGGTATAGAAACACACTTAAAATTGCTTCATGCCAACTGCTGTACCACCAAGACCCATAGAACAAAGAGTGGCAATAATAATATGGAGTAAGATATGAGGTTACAACATATTTAGGGTGAAGGTATAAAGAGTATTTGCCTGCAGTAAGGAAGGGGGGCAAAGAAAGGGGAGATAGGAGGATGCCTGAAGGATGAAGTTAAAGAAAGGAAAGAAATGATCTAGAAAGGAAATGAATGTTAGGTAGAGGAAGGAAAAGGAGATAAAGATAAAAGAAATGGTTGCATGATAAATAAATAGACATATAAACAGAATTAGGTAAACATAAGCAGAGCAATAAGAAGTAGTAAGCCTAAAGGAGTTGAAGTATAGTAAATAGAAAAAAAGAAATACAGGAAAAGGTAGGCAGGCCAAAAAACATAGAAAAAAATTAAAAGAGAAAAAAGATTAAAAATATAATAGAAAAAGGGAAGTGAGGAAATGAAAATTAACAGTGAAAAGATGATAAATATAAAAAAAGAAAAAGACACAGACACCAACTTGCTTTCCTGAAACTCCAGCGTCTCCAGGAGCTGAGACAGAATGATCTTGAGTCCCAGGCCAGACGCAGCCTGTGCAATTCAGTGTGATCCTGTCTCCAAGCAAAACTAAGAAAAAGGCTGAGTATAATACACTGTGGCACTGTAATCACCCCAGGACAGCAGAAAGAAAAAATAAAAATAAAAAAAGAAGAAGAAAAAGTACTAGAGGAGCTTCTTCCTGTGGCCTCTAATGTTGGAGTCTGTTAGGTGGAGGTGGTGGTCAGCTTAGGATGGAGTCTTTTTATCTGACCACATCTCAGAGTTCACAGTCTTGGTAGTTCCCCTGAGGAGATGGAATCCTCTCCTCTCACCAGTGGGTGGGGCTTGCTTTGGAGCAACCTTCCCAATCCTCTTGCTGCCTGAACCTCTCAGCACATCAGCATCCTATCATCCCCTTCACTGCAACTGCCCACTGCAAGTGTGTAGCATGCTGGGTCTGTGGCAGGTCACCCCCAGGCTCTCCACACTGATAATTCTTTATCTTCAGGCCCTTTGGGTAGCTCAGTCTCACATAATATGTTCCCTCTCAAGATGGCACCAGGTAAAAACCCTCTGAGACATGGAATGTGGGAAAGAGAGTCACTTCTCCAATGTTGAACCCCTCAGTCAGAGAGAGCCACTGTCTCAGCAAGTCCCTGGAAGAGTTCAAGAACTTCAAGGACTGTGGGCCTGTCCTGTTGGACGGCCAGTCTGACGGCTAGGGCTGTCTGGCTGACCTCTTTGGATGAGGGCTCCGTTTCTCCTCCCTCATTGGAAACCGTGCCTGGAGGTGTGCTGTTCAGCTCCATCCTGCTACCTGGGGCCATCTGATAGTCTCCTTTGTGGTTTCTGTTCTTCCCCAAACCTTCTTTCTATAGAAAAGACTCCATTCCTTCCTATTATAACTCCTTTGTTTTACATGTCATGCAGAGGCTGCCTTCAATCTGCCATCTTAAACTGGAAGTCCTGACTATTCTTTCATGAGTAATTTCTTAAGATCAATATTGTTGGCCTTGTATCAAAAAGATTATAGAGTGAACCACAAAACTTACTATAAATTTCCTCCTCAAATACTGATTAACCTTTTTTATATATTTAAAATTATTACTGATATGGATGACATCTCAGAGAGGTTGATGGGAAGAACTCAGAAAATTTCCTAATTATAGAAAGAATCTAATATGGTAAAAGCCATGAGTACCCCTGCAGACCTCCCTAGAATTTTTAGCTAAGGCATATTACCATCTATATTGCTATTTTGTCTCCTGGTTTCAGTACACTTTCCAGATTACAAATTAATGACCCCTCTCCTTAATTGAAGAATTACCCAGTGCAGTCAGTGTTACTTCTTGAGAGTGTTGTAAAAGGAATCTAATTTCATTAAGGATTCAGTTACAAAGGAGAGTGTAAAAGCCGATGAGGTATGATGCTGTCATGGGACTGGGGTTTAGCACCATGAAACTGATCATCCATGAGTCATTTCTTGGCTTCAATATGGCGGAGCCTCCAGGGAGCAATAATATGATTTGTGAGTATTCTGGCAGGCATCTTGGTGCTCTGTATTCTGCCCACACTGCACAAACTTGAGGCAAGGACAAGGGAGCCTGAGTGAGTAGTGCCTTTCATGGCTTAATTCCTTCTGGCATTTTCAGGGCAGAAGTGCTTGGGAGAACACTGTGTTGATGAGTGTTCTGCGTTGAATGAAATTGGTAAGAAAAAAGGGGGCACATGGTGGTTTGTCCTTCCCCAGAGAGGGCTCACCAGCAGGTGGTGAGAGAGTGGGGCATGGGGATGAGGGCAGGAGGAAATAGAGGAATCCTCCCAGGTCCCCCGGAGTCAGCAGCGGGCACACAGTAGGCAAGACCCAAAGAAAGAAGAAAGTGAGGCCAAAGCCTTGAAGTGTGCCTGTCACCACAGCACAGCCCAAAGCCCCCAGTGAAGCTGTGCAGCAACCACTGGACCATCAGTGCAAAGGAAAGTACAGAGCCTCCCTACAGACTAAGCCAAAATGGGACCAAACAGACCATAGCAGCCCACTGCCTTTGCTCATTATTCCCCTTGGCCATCCTGGTCTGCTCCCTCTAGCCTGCTGGTAAGTGGCATTCTGTATCACAGGGCCTTCTGGTATACCTTTGGCAGTATGACTGTTCCCACAGTGGGCATGATGGAAGACCCTGGGCCTCTTTCTTTGATAACATATTCATATTAATCATGAACAGGATAAAATTTCATTGCTTGAACTGAAAGAGTGTGTCTTCATGGGCATATACTAAGGGTGCTAAAAAATGTATACACATTAACTGGGTTAAAATTTTAATAATATATACCTATAACAAAAGATGAATACAAGTCACTTTTGACTTCTGCAATTACAAGAGTTCACACTACACACAGTTAAAATAATTCATTTCAACTTCAAAGAGTAGTATATAGGTAGCACCTCTTCAAATACATATACATGTTTGGCACCTCTGGTACATATCCATTAGTACTCTTATCAGCCATAAAGGATCAGATGGCTTATGCATTGGTGAGGGATGGCTAATCTGAGAGGTGGACGTCCTGAGACATAGGAGGAGAGTCATTTGTACCATGCCTTTCTCATGCAACTTCACAGATGAGCCACTTAACTTTGTTTCATCACAGGTTCTATGAGGGGTTGAGTTTTTTCTCCTTTGAATCTTTAAGTTCAAATGCTCAAATTTTTATTCATGATTATTTGATATTATGTGTGTATACTTGTATGTATGGACAGATAGATAAATGGATAGATAGATAAATGAATTCATTGTTGTTGAGTTGGGTCTGACTCAACAGTGACCCTCATAGGGTTTTCAATGGTTGATTGTTTTTCAGGATTGCTTTGGGAATGGGCTGCTAGGTCTTTTTCCTGTTTTTGTGGTGCAGGGGGTTGAAACTAGGTCCTCAGAGAGTGTGGAGCAGCATCTTCCCAACTGAGCTACACCCCAGCCCAAGATAAATGGATAGGTAGAGAAAATGTAGGTATTCTTTCGTCTTTAAATGAACTTCTTACTTCTTGGTTGTCTTGTGGGCTAAAGATGTAAATTCCTCCAAGTACAATGCTTGATGCAGAGGACACAATAACTACATGATGAGTGAGTTACTATTTCTGTGCATAAAGGCACGCATATGCTCAAGCCACCCTTGACTTATGAACATTCTGCCAAGCTCAGTCTTCATCCAGAATGTGATGACCAAAGGGTTCACCATACTGTTGCTGTCTGCACCACCAACTCCTCAAAGTGCCCTTTTGTCTCCCATGGAGGTGCTGGCATGGTGAGCCCGGAGTGTGGGGAAGTGAACCCCATCCAGTTGCTATGGGAGGGTGAGGCCCCTCCTCCTGCTGGTACAACGTTGGGAGTGAGGGGTTTGCTGGCAATCTGACTTGCTCCTTGGGGTGAGTTTTCCTGTGGGTCAGGGTTTCACATGGTAATTGGTGTCGTGGAGTAGTCTATGAAAAATCTCTCATGAGTGAGCTGAAAGCAGGGAATTTAGGAGAGTCTCATAAGGGATTGTATATGACAGTGTGGGCAGGGTACAGAGAGGTCCCCAGGAATAGTGCAGAATGGGACAGGAAAAAGTGATCAGAACTTGGAGAAGAGAGCTTTGTGGGAGGGCCACCAGCCAGGCCACCTTCTGCAAAGAGACACAGGCAGCATGTGCTCACCAGGCAAGGAGCCAAGGAGGCCATTCCATGTCCCCACATCCCCTCTCCCTCAGACGGACCAGAACAAGGAGGCAGCTGGTGCAGACCATTCACATCAGTGTTTGGGAGCAGTGCAGGACAGAAAAGAGAAGAGTGGGACTCTACAATCACAACAGAGTTTTTAAAAGGTCTAGAACCCAATCACCAGGGATATCATTGTTCCTAAGGGAATGGGTATTCCAAGTTCTGAAGAAGCAACATGCTTACCTTTCAGAGCACCATGTATTTGGAATGCACAGTCTCTCTCATCCCCACATGTCTGTCAGTTTGCTGTACTGTGGGGGCTTGCATGTTGCTATGACACTGAAAGATATGCCACCAGTATTACAGATGCTAGCAGGGTCACCAATAGTAGATAGGTTTCAGCTAGCTTCCAGACTAAGATAGACTAGGGAGGAGGACATGGCTAACCTACTCCTGATATAATTAGTAATTGAAAACCCTATGAATAGCAGAGAAACACTGTCAGATATATTGCCAGAAAATGACCCTGCCAGGTTGGAAGGTACTCAAAAGATGACTGGGGAAGAGCTGCCTCCTCAAAGTAGAATCTACCTTAATGATAGGAAAGGAGTTAAGCCCCTGGGACCTCCATTTGCAGGTGTGGCATGACTCAAAATGAGAAGGAACAACTGTAAACATCCATTAATAATTGGAATGTGGAATGGATGTGGTATGAATCTAGGAAAATTAGAAATAGTCCAAAGTGAAATGCAGCACATAAATATCAATGTTCTAGCAATGAGATAAAACTGACTGGCATGAGCCATTTTGAATCAGATAATCATATGGTCTACTATGCCAGATGACAAATTAAAGAAGATGGAAGGAAAGAATACACAGAGTGTTTATACCAAAAATAATTGATGAATGACCAGTCATTTCAAGAGGTTGTATATGATTAGGAACCAATGGTACTGAAAGATGAAGTGGAAGCTACCTTGAGGGAACTGGTGAAACACAAGGCTCCAGGAATTGATGGAATACCAATAGAGATGTTTCAACAAACAGATGTAACACTGGAAGTACTAACTTGTTTATGCCAAGAGATTTGGAAAACAGCTACCTGAACAACCGACTGGAAGAGATCCATATTTGTGCCTATTCCCAAGAAAAGGAATCCAACTAAATGTGGAAATTATCAAATGATATCATTAATATCAAATGCAAGTAAAATTTTACTAAAGGTCATTCAAAAGCGACTGAAGCATTATATAGACAGGGAATTGCCAGAAATTCAAGCTGAATTCAGGAGAGGGTGTGGAATCAGGGACATCATTGCTAATGTCAGATGGATATTAGCCAAAAGCAGAGAATATCAGAAAGATGTCTATGTTTTATTGACTGTGCAAAGGCGTGCAGATCATAATAAATTATAGATAATCTTGTGAAGAATGAGAATATTAGAACCCTTAATTGTCCTCATGAGGAATCTGTACATGGATCAGGAGGCAGCCATTTGAACAGATCAAGAAAACACTACCTGGTTTAAAGTCAAGAAAGGTTGGTATCAAGGGTACAGCCTTTCATAGTATCTCTTCAATCTCTATGCTGAGCAAATAATCTGAGAAGCTGGACTTTATGAAGAAGAATGTGGTGTCAGGATTGGAGGAAGACTCATTAACAACCTGTGTTATGCAGATGACACAGCTTTCCTACTGAAAGTGAAGAGAATTTGAACCATTTCCTGATGAAGATCAAAGAACATAGCCTTCAGTATAGATTGCACCTCAACATCAAGAAAACAAAAATCCTTACAAGTGGATCAGTATGCAACTTCTTGATTAATTGAGAAAAGATTGAGGTTGTCCAAGATTTTGCTTTACTTGGTTCTACAGTCAACACACATAGAAGCAGCAGTTAAGAAATCAAAAGACGCATTGCATTGGGAAAAGCTATTGTAAAAGCCTCTTTAAAATGTTGAAAAGGAAAGATGTCACATTGAAGACAGAGGTGTGGCTGACTCATGCCTATCCTTTTCAGTTGCATATGCTTGTGAAAGCTGGACAGTGAATAGCAGAGACAGAAGAACTGATGCTTTTGAGTTATGGCATAGGAGATGAATATTGAATGTACAATGGACTGCCATGGACTAACAGATCCATCCTAGAAGAAGTGCCACCAGAGTGCTCCTTGGAAACAAGGACAGCTAGACTGTATCTTACATATTTTGGTCATGTCAGGAGGGATCAATCCCTGCAGAAGGATATCATGTTTGGGACAGCGGCAGGTCAATGAACCAAACCAAGACCATGAACTAGATGGATTGACATAGTAGCTGCAGCCATGGGCTTAAACATAAAAAAGATCATATGCCTGGCACATTGCCGGGGTGTGTTTCATTCTGTTATACATAGGGTGGCTATGAGTTCCTGACTTGACAGCACCCAACAACTTTGAAAAGTCCTAAGTGTCCCCCATTCTCGTCCATCCTACAAACAGCCACCATTTCTACCTTCTAAGAATAAATTGGATGGTGTCTTCTAGTTTCCAATTTGAAATACCTTCTCGTGGCTAATAGAAAAGTCTCAATTCCTCAGCATGGCACACAAAGTTCTCCAGTTTGACTTAGGCTACTTTTTTCAGGCTAATTGATCATCATTTCCATTTAGTCATCAAAAGCACTAGTAATGAAGTTCTAGTTGTCTCTTGAAAATACTATGCACTTTTTATTTTTAATGTGCTAATACTTATTCAGAGACTGTTCTTCATCTTCTCTTCCTGCTTGATTTTCAAGGATGAATTAAAATGTGATGGGGTAGAATGTAGGTGTTAGAAGTTGGGGATCATTAGTTAAAATTCTGTGAACACACAATCTCCACTTGGGCAGTGGCTTTGCTGCCATGTCCAGCACAGCTTACCCTGTGCTAGCCCAGAGGAAGGCTCAATACCTTTAGCTGAGTAAGTGGCAACATTGTGTCCTAGAGGTATGGAGGGACCTCCCTAGCTGCTCCAAGTCCGACCCCTTCCTGGGCATTGCTCTTGCTTGTGATGTCTCCTTCATTAAGCTATGAACTCCAGGGAATGGAGACCACAGTTATTCATTCCACAAACTAAAATGAGCCCTACTCTGTGCTAGGTTCTGTCCCACAGGGTCAGGTTTGCAGAAGGAACAAAGCAGACCTAGGTCCCTGCCCTTGAGAAACTTACATTTCAGTGTGGGCAGACTCTAAGAATGCAAGATGTGTACTACATGGAAAACTACATAGCAATTAGGAAATCATAAGGGCTAGTAAAATAAATAAGTGAATGAATAAATAAATAAAGTAGAGGAGAAGGCGGGTGCAGAGTTTGGTTAGGATGCATTTCATGGTGGAGATGACATAGATCCAAATTTGAAGACAGCTGGGAATCATTAATTAAATTCTGCTGGAATGAAATTTCCATTTGGGTAATGTCAACCAAAAACACTCCAGATGGGAGGACAGCTAAAGAAAGGAAGACAGTACCGGACATGTGGGGAAAAGCATTGAGGAAGTTGTGAAATGAGTGAGTGAAGACGTGGGAAGGAGTTAGGGAAGAGACCATGATGGTAGGGACTTCAGTGTGTGAGATGCTGAGGACCTCAGGGTATCGTTTCACAATCAAATGAGGTGACATGTGAAAGCGCTCAGCACACAAACCCAGTGCTGTCCAGTGGTCATATCTTGTAAGCTATATATGTGCTTTTAAATTTTTTAGTAGTCACAATAAAAAATGACCCCATATGGCAAAATTAATCTCAGTAATGTTTTACATAAATTGCTATATCCAAAATATCATTGTTCTAATGTGTATTCAATACAAAAATTGTTAATGAAATATTGTATTTTTAAAATGAGATCTTCAGAATCTGGTGTATGATATACTTACCAGATATCTCAGTTCTTATAGGATGCTCATGAAAGCTGCACAGTAAATATGGGAGACAGGAGAAGAACTGATGTTTTTAAATTTTGGTGCTGGAAATAAATATTAAATATACCACAGACTGCAAAAAGAACCAACAGATCCATCCCTAAAAGAAATGCAACCAGAGTGCTCCTTGGAAGCAAGGATGTCTGGACTGCATCTTATGTATTATGGACATGTTGTCAGGAGGGACCAATCCCTAGAGAAGGACATCATGTTTGGGAGAGTGGTGGATCAACAAAAAAAGGAAGATCCTCAACTAAAAGGATTGACACAGTGGCTACAACAATGGGCTTAAATGTAAAAAAGATTATGTGTCTGGCACAGTGTTGGGGAGTGTTTCATTCTCTTGTACTTAGGGTTGCTATGAGTCTCACCCAACTCAATGACACCTAACAACAACAACAATCTCAATCTCTTACAGAATATCTCTAAAAGTCATGTGTGGCTAGTGGCTGCCATATTGGAGAGCACAGGTCTAGCACACTGTCAATGCTTAATAAATATAAAGTATTATTTTAAAAAAGCGGAAAAAAACTGGGGCCCTAGTTTTGAAAGGAGAGGAAAAGCAACTTCAAAGGCTTATGTTGAATGAACCCCGATGAACGTGTCTGCCTGTTTTCCTCCCTGCTCCTCGTACCGTCATCTCATCACAGGATCCTACAACTTTTCAGCTTGAAGTGACTGTAGAGATGCCTAACAAGAAAGATCAGGGGCCAGCCTGTGGGTGATTCGAGGGGCAGAAACATGAGTCCTTCATCTCCTAGGATTCACCTGCCGCTTTGGCCCCAGCTCCTGTTAGAGTCGCACCTCCCCACACCAGCGATCGCTTCGTCCAAGTCTCTGCCTGGCTTTGAGCCACATTCAGAATTTCCATCCTGGAGCTGCCTCCACCAACCGTGTCTGGTTTCAAAACCTAGGCTGTGTTTTGAAATAACATTTTAGCCCCTTTGGGAATGACGTCATGGTAAGAGTGACGGTATTAACTCAAGTGTTGGTACCTGGGGGTGATGCCAAGAGCTCAGACACACAGGGAGTTGGCTGTTCAGAGAAAGGCAACAGAAAAGGCTCTACCTTTTAGCTGTTTTTCCTTAAAAGATTTAATTAATCCACTGCTGTGTCAATATTCATAGCGTTCCACCAGCCTCTTCCCTTGGATGGACACATTGCTGGTCTCCACACCTGGATGGAGAGTTGGGAAGCGCCCTCGGGCACAGGGCTTCTGGATCCTTTGTGACTTTTCATTAGGTGAATATGACTGTCTCAGGCTTTGCTCACAGTGGCCCCGAGGCCAGGAATGGGCCTTAAGCCCTGCTTCAAAGATATTCTTCAGAATGACTTTCCTTCTCTTTCTTTTCTATTAGATTCTCTCTTCCTCTCAAGAAAGAATGTCCAGTGGACAAACCTGAGTTTGCCACTGTAATTCAAAGCCCACAGTGGGTTTGAGCTGAGTCCTTAGTCCTTCTTCATTTGAGCAGCAATTTATAATGACATTTGTGGGTTTGCTATTAGTCATTGAGTTCTCATGGCTGTCATGTGTCACCTCTGCCAGGCACCTCTGTTTAAAAGGGTTGAGTAATGGAGGAACTGAGAGGTTAAGTAACTTGCTCAAGGTCACTAAGTCTCAGACTTGGAATTTTACTTGGCCACGCTGCTTTCCAAAACAATAGTAACAATGATTAAAAAAACAATAGTGGCAATATATAGGAAGTACTCAATAAAAGGAAGCCATTATTACTCACAAATTAGACAGATGCATAATCGGCATGTTGGCACCTCTCTCCTCCTGCCACTGTGCTGGAAATACTATCATCATACAGACTGGCTTTCCATTTTAATGGATAAAAGCAGATTCGCAAGGAAGCAGTCTTTACAGTGATGGAGAGCTACATCCCGAGGGAATAATACAGGGGCAGAGCTTGTGTTCACAGAGAAAAGGTAAAAGAGAAAGAGGGCCTCGGGTTTCCAGGTAGTCAGAGTGCAAGGATCCATATGCACCCTTTAATTTTTTATCTGGCCAGCACCCACATGGCAGAGGCGATTGCTGCTCCCTGAATATTTTGTGCAGTGTCCTCCCTTTTCCAACCTTCCTTGCAATTCCATTGGGTGGTGTGACTTGTTCCAGTCAATGGGAGTGGGAGTACTGTATATTTCTTCCTGGCCAAGAGGACATTTGTTTCCTCCATCCCTTCCTTTCCCTACCTTAGCGATCTTTAAGAGCATGTGCTAAAGAAAGAGATGGCTTCCCTGATCCCTTCAGGCTTTACTGGTTCTGAGATTCCAGGGCTTATCTGTTACTGCAGCAGACTCTGTCTTATTCTGACTGATACACATGAACCTTGATTTTCAAGCCTCTCTACAGTTCGCATTTTTTTTAGAGGTCTATCTAGGGGACTGAGGGCTAGGGTTTAGCTCAGTGGGTAGAGTACTTCTCTGTACCCTCTGAGGCCCTGGGTTCAATCCCTATCACTGAAAAAATGGTAGAAGGACATGACAGCCCACTCCTGAAACAATCCTGAAACAGCTATCATAAACCCTATGAGGGTCACTATGAGTCAGACTTGACTCGACAGCACCTAACAACAACAACATCTAGGGGCCAGATTCTACTTGTCAGAAAGCCACAAAATAGTGCTTTGGCCCAGGCTAGCTTTTCATAACCCCTTTTTCACCCTGAAATGCAACCTTTCTGAGACCTTTCTCCAGAAGCAATAAGATTAATGTCAACACATCCTCTACCCTGGCACTCTGAGTGGAGGAAAACATCCCCCCACCCTGAGGAAGACAGAGACACTGGAGAGGCAGGTGAGGTCTTGCCAGCCCACATCTTTGCTTCTATGGCTCTGTGCTGACCTGGTTTTCTTTCTATCTTGCTGGAGAATTCTCAATTTCTTGCTGACTTCTTTCCCCCTTCTTCATGTCTGAAATTTAGGGAACCCCCAGCACTATGGGCTGGGACTCCTGCTTTCTGGGGCCAGAAGGGACCCCTTTGCCCGTGGTGTTAAATTCCATCCATTTGCTGATGCTTCTCTTCTTTCTCTCTCTCTCCTTGTGTGTTGTCATGTCTTGACTTGTTGTTGTTGTTGTTAGGTGCCATGGAGTCGGTATCCGACTCATAGCGACCCTCATAGGGTTCTCAATGGCTGACTGTTTCAGGATTGCCTTGGGAGTGGATTGCCAGGTCCTTCTCCCATTTTTGCGGTGCTGGGAATTGAACTCGGGACTTCAGAGACTGCAGCGCAGCACTCTACAAACTGAGCTAAATCCCAGCCCCATGTCTTGACTTAGGACTTATTTATCCACATGTTGCGGACATCTCTAACAGACATTAAAAACTGAGAGTGCCTGTCACAGCCCTGAGTTGGCCCACTCCTTCCTGCATGCCACCTCTACATTAATGGCTCTACTCTCTGCCCAGCTGAGAAGACCTGAATCTGGAACTCATCTGTAATTTTTTTTTTTTTTTGCTTCCCTCAGCCCATCCATACCAAGTTCTTTCCAGTCTCACTCCAAAATACACGTCCCGTTTCCTATGTCTTCCCTCTTTGGAGTTACTGAGCTCATCCCAGACACTGCCTTCGACCTCACCCCTGGACCGAGCCTCTTGCTTAGTGTGCCTGCTTTCATCCACCATTCTACTCTTTATTCTTTACATAGCAGCATGAGAGATTATTTAAAACTGAAATCATGATACTTCCGACAAGAAATACCATAAAATATAGCTACTGAAAACACCCCCCCTTGAAATAATGTTGGTGGCTTCCCCTCAGGCCTTTCCTCATCTCTTAGCTACGTTTGCTTTGCTGTGACCAAAACACCCTAGAGAACAACTTAGAAGCAGGAAGGACTTCTGGCTCATAGTTTCAGAGGGCTCAGGCCATAGTCCTCGGCTTTGCTCAGCCTGGCCCCGTGGGGAGGCCAGAGAGGAGGATCTTCACCTTGTGGTGGCCACAAAGCCAGGAGTGGACTGGGGACCAAGAGTAACCTCAAAGGCACACCCACAGTGCTCCACTTCCTCTAACTGGACCTCACCTCTTAAGGTTTCCAGAACCTCTCAAGGCAGTGCCACCAGCTGGGGGCACACGAGCCAGGGGGAGGTGTTTCCTATTCCAGCTATCGCACCGTTACTCATCAGGTCCTGGCCCCCTGGCTTCCTTTCTATTTTTCTGACATCATAAGCTTTCTCCTGGCTCACAGCCTTCACCAGAGGTCTTCACACCACTGGCCCCTTCTCGATGCCTAGGTCTCGGCCCAGATTTCAACTCCTCAAAGAGATCTCAAGGAGGCCATGTTAAAGGTAACAGGGTTTCGACGCCCCTCCTCTTTCACTGTCCAGCTTACCTTGCTGCAGTGCTGTCTTCTGACCAGTCAATGGGAGTGGGAATGCTGTGTATTTCTTCCTGGCCAAGAGGACATTTGTTTCCTCCATCCCTTCCTTTCCCTACCTTAGCTATCTTGAAGAGCATGTGCTAAAGAAAGAGATGGCTGCCCTGATCCCTTCAGGCTTTACTGGTTCTCTCTAATGACCATGGCACATAGCAAGAATAGAAGTGCCACGAATGCAAGGACATTGTCTTTTCACCCTGCATCCCTGTCACCTGAGAGCAGGTGGGTGATGATCAAAAAGAACTTGTTAAAAAGTAAACGCGTGGCCCGAAGTCTCTACTTGAGTTCTGTGTTCACCAGTCTCCTGCCGTTGAGAAACAGAACCTGAGATAAACAACTTAGAAGCAGGGAAAATTAACCTTGGCTCACGGTTCAGAGGTTTGCGTCCATAGTGACTCGAGCACGTTACTTTGGGGCTGAGGCGAGGCAGAATAGTGTGGCTGGGAGAATGTGGCAGAGCAAACTGCCTACCTCAGAGCATCCAGGAAGGAGGGGCGGGGGGGACAGACAGAGAGACAGAGAGACAGACACAGCGAGGGGAGGTGCAGGAGCCCCAATATCCCCTTCAGTGCACGCACCGAAGACCCACTTCCTCCATGCAGTCAGGCAGTGTCCGCCTCCTCCCAATAACACCGTTGGCTAGGGAGCAAGTCTTTAACACAGCCTTTGGGGGACATTTAAGATCTGAGCCATAACAAGTTCCGCTCCCAGTCGTGACCTGTAAGTTTAGCAGCTAAAAGAGAGAACTGCAGCTGGGGAGTCCTGCTCTTGCTTTGACCTGGAGGAGAAGGCCCTCTCTCCTGTGTCCCTGCTCGGGCCTTTCTCCTCCCCACAGGGTGTGGACATCAAGGAACAAAGGGGATGTGCTTTCCCAGAAGATAGTCTAGAGAGGTGCCTGGCCTTTCTGGAATTCCCTTTTTGAGTGTCCCCCTCCTGGACCTCAGAATCCCATGTCCAGGGACCTGAAGCCCACATCCAGGGCCAGCATGGACTTTCTCTGTATGGGTCCTCTCAGTGGAAGCCCAGTGTGCACAGCCCTAGGCCCGGTGGTGGCACCGAGGCAGTTGTGTGGGGTTAGGTGTGGGGGACGTGTAGGCGGAGGTCCACTCATTTGCATTAGAGGGTTTGTGTCTTGGAGTGGACTTGGAGTGACCTTTGGTCACTCAGGTTTGGCCATACCAGCCTTCTCCTTCCTTTCTCACGTGTCACAATGGCTCCTTGAAGAACTTTCTGGGAGGGTGATGTTGGGTTAAGCTGCAAGGAAGGAAGAGATGAGAGTACAGTGTTTCTAATGGAGATGACAGGATAGGCAGCTGTGAGGGAGCCCGTCTAAGGCGGACAGATAGTCACCCCAAGTTCACCATCTAACACTTTCCTGATTGTCTTCTGATTGCAGAATATATAACCTATAGGTTTCATCAGTGCCAGCTAACAAAGTCCCACAGGCCTGAGTCTGAGAACCGCCTCTGTTAGGGAGTGTGATTATGGCCATCCCAATCACGCACTTATCAGATACTTCATCAAATTGTTGTTGTTGTTGTTAGGTGCCGTTGAGTTGGTATCCAACTCATAGCGACCCTCACAGGGTTTTCAATGGCTGACTGTTTCGGGATTGCCTTGGGAGTGGATTGCCAGGTCCTTCTCCCATTTTTGTGTTGCTAGGAACTGAACTCGTGACCTCAGAGACTGCAGAGCAGTGCTCTACCAACTGAGCTAAATCCCAGCCCAACTGCCTCATCAAATTAAATACCTTAAAAAGTTGGCAGGGGAACCTTTCCAAAGCACACATAAGTGTTTTCTCAGTTTAGAACACGGATGGCCTAAATGTAGGCTGGCAGCTCCCTTGCACAAGCACCTCAACCCCACCTTTGCATATTTTGATGCACGGTGTGGTTGCAAACGCAAGCTGCTGCCGGCAGGAGAGAGGAGCAGGGTTGCCTTCACCCTTGAGCCTCACCCTAGCCTTTGTAAAAGCTGCCAAGGTCCGGTGTGTCTGCATCTGTGCCAGACACCTGCAGCTAGGGTGCCTCTGCCTCCTGAGTTCCAGGCAGCCCTGGGTCAGGGCACAGAGGGCCCCTGTTTGGCGGCAAGCCTCCTGCACCTTGCCTGAAGGCCGGGCGGAGTCTTCCTGCCTTGTAGCCCTGCTGGGAGCCTTTGAGGAATAACCTACCCTTGCTTGCCCTGGACCTCAGGTCCTCCCATCTCAGGGAGCAGCGGCTGTGGTGCCCAGAGCACTTGGCCCTGGTGTGAGCTGTCCCTCAGAGGATGACCATATGCAGGCTGGTCCTGAGATGTTGGAGCTGGCCACCAGTGAGATCTGTGCGCCGACAGAGCCAGCAGTGCTGCCAGAGTCACACTGCCCCCGTAAATACCGCTCTGAGCTTCCTTTTCTCATTTATGGAAATAGTGTCCCAGCACTGGATGGACTGCGGCCTCCACGTAAACAACCTCGGCTGTTTCCTTCAGTGACCTTGGTGACAAGGG
This sequence comes from Pedetes capensis, assembly GCA_007922755.1. Lineage (NCBI taxonomy): Eukaryota > Metazoa > Chordata > Mammalia > Rodentia > Pedetidae > Pedetes > Pedetes capensis. Next base: position 53,845 of record VMDO01007788.1, read on the forward strand.
AGGTGTTTCTTCAGGCCGTGGGGCTTGAGAGGGCCCTGAGCTGGCCCAACCTGGGGACCATCCTTCCCGGGCCGAAAGACACTGGCTTAATCCTTCTGCATCTGAACTCCTACAATCGGCCCCACTTCTCCAATGACCCTCTGCGGTTTGGCGGCTGGAGCTGGAGGCCAGCCGAAGGTCTCCCCAACAGGTCCGTCTCCTCCTCTTTCTCTGCTGGCCCATCTTCCTGCTGAGGTGGGGTTTGTTCACTGCGGTGGTTTCTAATAGAACTGCTCATCTCTAGAGGAATAGCACCTATACGTGCTGGTAACTGGTTTTGTCAACCAAGTAATGATTACCCCTGGGTAGGCTTCTCAGAGGTTTAGGGATTTCAGAGGTTTTGAACTTTAGATGTTTGAGGTCCCCAGTACTTAAAAAATTGAAGAAACACCTAAATAAGGTCTTAAAAAACACTGCATATTTTAAATCTTCCATCCGCTTGGTATATTTCTGCAATCGTATGATAGCCCTTGTTAGAAAGGACAACAAAATAAAACTGGAAATCTCATGACGTGAAGATGAGATCAAATAGTGTCTGTGCCCTTGGCACCTCCTTGCTGGCCCAAACCTCCCCTTCCCCAGCGGGCTCTGGTCTCGGGTCAAACCTCCTCAAAGCACAGTCCCGGACACATTGGCATCACTCAACCATGAGGTACTTGGGTGGCTGAGAAGACCAAGGAGGCCTCTTGGCCCACACTTAGGGCTTTGTGACTTTCCTACTGAGTCTGTCTGGCAATGACAATGACCCTTTCCTCTTGGTTTTGTTTTGGGAATTCACATCTGCTAGAGGAGCAAGGTCTTTGTTATACATACTCACTACCTGCCACTCCCCACTCCTGGGTGTCACAAAACTCCAATGGGAAAGAAAATGATTTGTCTTTGGGGATGGCCTCTCACTGGGCATTGTCTCTGCCACTGCAGGGGTTTTGGACCACCCGACAGAGAGTGGCTGCAGGAGAGAGTGAGCAGAGGTGGCAGATATGATGGTGTGTGACACATCCCATCAACTCCCCCGCACGCCCACCCCACCGAGGTCAGGCATGTCATGTGACCACTTCTGACCGTGAGCTGTGATTGGAAGAGGCTCCTGTCACTTCTGGGCTAACCCATGGAAGAGTCAGTGGCTGTCCTTGTTAGCTTTCCCTCCTTCTTCTGTGGAGTCTGGAGACATTTTAAGGGGCACGACCTGCCTCCTGTGGAGCGAAGCCTCTCTCCCTGCCATTTAGCTGAATTTGCCATTGAAAACCCTATGAGGGTTGCTATGAGTCAGACAGGACTCGACGGCACCTAACCACAACTATAGTGGAGTGAAAAAGAAACTTTCGTGTGGCAAGCCAGTGAGGTTTTAGAGTTCATTTGTTACCTTTGCATAGCCTAACTTATCCGGACAAATGTATTCTAAGTACATTTTATTTAAGCAATTAAATTTTAGAATATTTAAAGCTCTCTCCAAATCTACATTATTGTATACGTGTAAAATATTAGATTCTAAAAAGTTTTAGCTCATAAAATTCTTCACGTGCAGCAAACAAAGCCCAAATTCCCTCTCTTTTTGCATACATTAAGCACAGGATGCTATGGCTGCTACCCAGTGGGGGTGGTGAGTTCAGGAGTATGGAGATCACATTTTCTTGCAGTGAGTGTTACCCAGGAGATGCTTGCGTGGGGCTTGCAGGTAGGCAGGTCCAGAACTTGGGTCTGGGAATCTGGCAGCAAAACCCATGTCGTTGTATTAGGTGTATAAAAGAATTTATAGCCAACATAGAAGTTATAGTAGAGAGTGTAGATTAAGGTTTATTAAGGATATTACACCTTTTAGGAATGACAGGGGAAACTGAGGCACCTGGAGAAGCTTAGGTGGATCTGCAAAGGAACTTGGGAAAACTTGGTTCCCTGGGTGAATCAACATGAGGTTTCTGTTCCCAGGGGAAGGTAAAAGTGCCAGAGAACGGGAGAGGTAAGCAGGCTTTTAGAGGGAAAGGTGCCTTGGATAGACAGAGAAGAGGGCGGGCCCAAGAGAAGGGAGAGGCAGACAGGTGTTTGCTGGAGAGAGTAGAGCAAAGAGTGGAGAGAAGAGAGAGGAGAGAGGAGAGAGGGTGGACGCATGTTCCCTCTAGTTGTCTTCAAACTAGGGAATGTGTGACATCTGCCCTGGGCGCCCAGTTCTGGGCACCTAGTGTGACCTGGGCCCAGGGTCTTTGTTTTGTAAATAGCTTGAGGGTTTGGGTAGGGTGTGGAGTCCATCTGAAAATGTCCTTCCAGTGTCCTCAGAGGCAGACGTGGCTTCATCATGGCAGACGGCAGGAGCCATTTCAGTTCCTTTTCCTCCACCTCGCCTGCTCACGCCTCAGCTAGCTACCTAACAAGAGCGTGAAGCCTGGAGCCGTCTATGATCTCACAGCGCTCGCTAAGAGGGGAAAGGCCTGGGATAGGAATCTACCCAGGCTCATGCTCTTGTGTGAGGCTTAATTCGCTTCCGGATCCTTCCTTGCTCAATCCTTGTTGGCTGCCCCTTCTGAACTGCAGCAGTAGTGGTTGTCTGTGCTCTGCCTCAGTTGCATTCTGTCTGTCTGCCCACTCACTCCAGACTTGCTGAGTGCCTAGGATGGAATCCCACGTGAAGTGCTGAGAACAGAGACCTGAGCCAGTCCTTGAGGGGCTCACAGTCTCCTCACTGTTTCCTTATTTTAGGCTCCTCAGTGATCCCTCCTTGTGGGAGGAATTTTGCCTTGCATTTCCCATTGGTCTTGATACAGGATTGCCTGAAAGTACATATAAGGCAGTCTGTGCAAGGCGGTTCCATTTATTCATTTCCTTTGGTGGTGCTGGGGATGATCATCCACATGCCCTGGCACAGTGCTGGCAGCGTGGATGCTGCTTCAGAGATGGGTGGTGCAGCCTTTCAGGTGGGCGCACTCCTCAGCCAGTGCCTCCCTCCATCTTTGTTAAAATCCATCCTCAAAGGAAAATGGTCCTACTGGTTTCGTTTCAGATCCATTTAGCTATTTCCCATCACTATGGCCTGTTTTGGGCTGCTCCACCTTGCATGGCCCCGGCGAAGTCATCTTCATTTCCACCCCCATATACTCGAGGACAGCCAGGTTGTGCCTCTGAGAGCCAGGCCCACAGAAGTGTGTTCACTCGGTGGGAGTAAATAAAGGCGAGAGGTGGCAAGGACCCCAGCAGAAATCTGACCTACTCCTGACTCTGCTTTCTTAAAGGCTGTCCCCACCCAGGGCAGCATTCCCCGCGGAGACCATCTCGGACGTCACCCTTCTGCCACGGCTGACACCCTGCTTGAGCTGTACTCCTCCCACAGGCAAGCCAAAGCAAGCCTTTTCTGAGTGTCAGCACTGCAGGCTCAAGCTGGTTCTTGGCAGGGATCTGGCTTTCCTTTTGCCCCTGGCAGGGTCTTAGCAACGCAAGCACAGCTCACCACGCACAGCTGCACCAATGGGCTGGGGTCTCCCCAGGCGCAAGAGCACACTGGGTCCCAACCTGCCCAATTCCTAAAAGTTGCAGATCTGCCCTTGCTCCGCAGGGGCTCAGGTACGCAGTCAAGAAAGATACAGTTATAGTAACTTTTTTTTTTTTAATGGGGCAAAGGGCCAGCTTGCTCTCTCTGCAGCTGGAAGAGCTGAACGAGTGGCAGTCAGACAACAAGCCTTTGTCAGAAAACTGTAGCAATGAGGCAAAAGGGAGACCCGAAGCAGAGGGGGACGCTCACAGCCCTGTCAAGCAACCCTCTGGAAACCCGGTGGCAATCAGGGCCACCCAAGGGCACCAGATGTGCACTGGAAAGCTTCAGCTAAATGTGGCTTGAGAGCGGCCCTGGGTGAGAACACCCGTTGTTTGCTGGCACTCCCAACTGCTGAATTCAAAAGTGACTCTTTTGATATTGATAAGTAGTGTGGCATAGGGGTCCCCACACAGAAATTGTGCAAATGCTTAATGATGAGGGCATTTTCTCAGGGGCACATTAAAATATCATGCTCAATGGAGTTGTTATCTTTGCCTTTGCCAGGGCTTTTGTAAAACTGCAAAGCAAGCTGCCCTTAGAAGTTTTGCTTTTATTTGCAAATCATTGATTCAACTTGGACTAAGGTTTCTAGGAATTAAAGAGAAAAAAAGTACAGAAAAAAATTACATAGAGTGAGACTCCTAAAGTAGTTTTTTTTTTCTTTCTTTTATCCTTTTGGGGAGCAGGTCACAAGATTGCAATTCTAAACAATCTCACAATTAATTCTTGAGCTATGCAGTCCAATTAAAACAAATGCTTCCTTTCTGGCTTAATTAGAGATGAAGACGCGCCTGCGAGCTTATTTGTATAAAATAAGTGCTCATTAAACAAGGTTTGGATCAGGTTCAGCTTGTTAGAAGAGCCATGAAAAGGCAGTTTTCTCTCGCTGTCTCTGGCCCTTTAACTCCTTCGATGCCCAGAATGAATTTCATAGGTGTGAAGACTACGGACATTATCTTTGCTGGGACCTGGTGAAGTGGAAGGAGGTCATGTGTTTGCTGGAGCTGTTGGTGGACAAAGGCATCTTTTCATCTTCTCATCTTTATTAGCATCTTCCTGTCATTTTTGCCAGGTCGCTGTAGGCAGAAAGTCAAGGTGAGGGGGCTGCTGGAGGCTGCTCTGACTGGAGGAAGCAGGCTCCTGTGTCAGCAGTGCTCAGAGGGGAGCTATGGCCTCTGCAGTAGCTGCTGCATCTGGAAGCTTGCTAGAAACTCAGCTGGGAGTGGAGGTAAACAAGTGTAACCTCAGCACTCAGGAGGCTGAGGCAGGAGGATTACAAGTTTGAAGCCAGCCTGGGCTACACAGTGAGATTCTCTCTCTCTCTCCCTCTCAAAAAAAAAAAAATCATATTCTTATTTCTCTTCCCCTAAATGAGTACCTGTGTTTTAAAAGGATCCCAAGGTGATTGGGAGCATGTTGCAATTTGAGGTGCACTGGTCTAAAGGCAGCAAGTCACGAGCACTTTATTCTACAAACTCAGAGGACATTGGGCGCTCCCAAGAACCACATTTCACCTGAAGAGAGGCCGACGCCAAAGCCCTCGCTCCACCAGGGCTGCCACTTGGATCCCTCAAACTCTCCAGGAGAGACTCAAATGAGCCCTCCTCCCTGTCTCCCCCACAGTGAGCTCTCAGGAGTAAAAGTGCCAGCGGCAAGGTCCTGGGGTGTGGGGTGGCCCCAGCCCACTCTCTGCCTTGTCTCTTCCCTTCCTTTCCTGGCATGTCCCCAGCACCTGCAGCAGGTTAGACCACGCTGTCCCTGTAGCTACTGAGAAAAAGTGTCCCTGACCTTGAGGGCTTCCCACTGTGGTACTGGTGGGCTGAATGCAGGGCCTCATGCATACTTTGCAAGTGCTCTACCACTGAGGTACACCTCAAGTCCCAGTTTTTAATTTTTATCTTGAGAGAGAGTCTCCCTAAGTTACACAGGCTGCTTCTGGCCTTGAACTTGCGATCCTCCTGCCTCTGCTTCCTGACTTGCTAGGAATACAAGTGTGAGCAACCACACCTAGCATCAAAACAAAAACTTACAGACTCAAACATTACTCAGCCACTCTTAACACTGTGCTATGTTATACTGTTCTAGATTTTATGTTGTTGTTGTTGGGTTCCATTGAGTTGGGTTCAACTCATAGTGACCTTATGTACAACAGAATAAAACACTACCTAGCACTGTCCATGCACATAATCTTTTTTATGTTTAAGTCTATTGTTGCAGACACTGTGTCAATTCATCTAGTTGAGGGTCTTCCTTTTTTCACTGACCTGTCACACTCCCAAACCTTATATCCTTCTCCATGGATTGGTCCCTTCTGACATGTCCAAAATACATGAGATGTAGTCTAGCCATGCTTGCTTCCAAGGAGCACTCTGGTTGCACTTTTTCTAGGACAGATCTGTTGGCTCTTTTGCCAGTCTCTGGAATATTCAATATCCATCTCTAGCACCATAATTCAAAAGCATCAGTTATTCTCTTGTTTCCTTTATTCACTGTCCAGCTTTCACAAGCATATGTTGCAACTGAAAATACCATGGCACAAGTCAGATGCACCTTTGTCTTCAATGTGACATCTTTACTTTTCAACACTTTAAAGAAGTCTTTTGCAACAGCTTTTCCCAATGCAATGTGTCTTTTGATTTCTTGACTGCTGTTTCCATGGGTATTGATTGTAGAGTGAAGTGAAGCAAAATCTTGGACAACTTCAATCTTTTCTCCATTTATCATGAAGTTGCTTACTGACCCAGTTGTAAGGATTTTTGTTTTCTTGATGTCAAGTCGCAATCCATACTGAAGGCTGTGGTCTTTGATCTTCATCAGTAAATGTTTCAAATCTTTTTCACTTTCAGCAAGCAGTTTTGTCATTTGCATAATGCAGGTTATTAATGAGTCTTTCTCCAATCCTGATGCCACATTCTTCTTCATAAAGTCCAGCTTCTCAGATTATTTGCTTAACATAGAAATTGAAGAGGTATGGTAAAAGGATATAGCCCTGACACACATCTTTCTCGACTTTAAACCAGGCAGTGTTTCCTTGTCCTCTACCCACTAGATGACAGTAGCATCCTTCCCCCCGCCTCCATTGTGACAACAACAACAAAAAAATATCCCTAGATATTGTTTTAGGGGAAGGGGAAGAAAATTGTCCCTGGTTAAGAACCACTAATTTGAACATTAAAAACCTAAATGTAAAAAAAAAAAAAAGTAAACACCTTGATATCTATCCATATGGGATGATTGATTTAATAATGCTGCTTCTCTGTAGTAGAATACTATGCAACAACTAAAAAGATAGCTATATCTCACAGAGAGGAAAGTCCATGACATGTTCTTTTTTTTATTAAAATTTTTTAAATTGACAAAATTGTATGCACTATACTTATCATGTATACTATGTTTTGAAGTATATATACATTGTGGAATGGTTAAAGCTAGTTAATTAATAAATCATTACTTTACACTGTTATCATTTTTTGCAAGAACATTTGACATCCACTTTTTTTGTGTTTTTCAAAAATACGTTATCATGTTGTCATTAACTATGGTCATCATATATGGTAGGTCTTTTTGACTTACTGCTCCCTTCTGACCGTGATTCTATATCTTTTGATCATCATCATCCTCTCCCTCTTCACCTCTAATCACTCTATCCTCCGGTAACCTCTACCTCTGTTTCTTTGAGATCAACTATCTTAGATTCTACAAGTGAGCAATAGCATGCAGTACTTGTCTCCCTCTCCCTGGGTTACTTCACTTAAATAATATCCTACAGTTTCATTAATGTTCTTGCAAATGACAAAATGTCATTCTCATGCCTAAATAGTATTCCGCTATGTATACCACATTGTCTTTGTCCACTCATCTGTTGATGGACACTTAGGTTGATTCTCTATCTTGGCCACTGCGAATAGCACCATAAATACTGGAGTGCTGAAGACTCTTTGACATATTGATTTCATTTTCTTTTGATATATACTCAGTAGTGGAGTTGCTGGATCATATAGTAGTTCTACTTTTTGTTATTTTGAAGAACGTCCACACTATTTTCTTCCTTGGGAGGAGATATGCTATAGTTTTTTAAAAATTGCATACACTGTTGTGGGGTTTGTATGAACTTTGGACTTGTTCTCCACCTCTTTACCCCACTATGATTTCCCCTCTCCCACTCTCCTTTCCCATCACCCTCCACTGGTCTCTTCCCCCCTCGTGTTGTCTGATTGTATTTTCCAATCTTAGATATAGATATTTGCATATATATATGTATATGTATATATGTGTGTATATATATATGTATATGTGTGTATATATATGTATAAGTGTATTATATACATATATATATATAATTTTTTTAGGGTAAAATTAGCTCCCACATAGGAGTGAGAACGTGTGATATTTCTCATTTCAAGACTGGGTTATTTCACTTAAAATGATGATCTACAGTTCTACTGATTTTGCTGCAGATGATGTAATTTCATTCTTCTTTACTGCTGAATAATAGTCCATTTTATATATATGCCACATTTTAGAATCCAATCATCTGTGGATGGACATCTTGGCTGATTCCATACAGTGCTGCAGTAAACATGGTGGTGGAAGTGTCTTTGGCCCACACCATTTTCTTTCTTTGTTTTTTTTTAATTGGAAATTTTTAATGTACAACTTAATGTGTTTCATTCTGACATACATTTCATTGTGACATTTCCATATATGTGTTTCATTGTACATTGCACAGATAAGTTCCCCCTTACCCTCTTGTGCATTCCCTCCCCCCATCTCAACCCCCCCCCACAAAAGAACACTCTTCCATTTGCATGTCTTTTTTGTGGTAATATTTTTCTATATATTCTTGGATCCTAATTATGTTTAAGATTGAAACTTTTTCTGTAGTGAACTATTTTACATTGTCAGTACTATTACCTGAATTTTCCAGCCCATCCATATTATTACCATTCTTTGGTATTATTGGTATAATTATACTTATTTCCAGAACTAGTAAAGTTGGCCTGTTCACCCTGAGGTCGCCCCCTCCCCCATTCCTCACTCCTTATTGTTCCTCCTCTCCCAGGATTTCCTCCTTTTGCTAGATCCCACCTCCTTTTGAGCTCCCCAAATTGTCCCTTCTCTGCTAAGTCAACTTTAGCTTTTTATTATGTTCTGACCTCCGCATAGGATTTTTTCCTTCTTTGAATTTTTGATTCAGCTCCCACGTATGAGAACAGCCCACACCATTTTCAATAATGGCTATGTTAACTTACATTCCCACCACAGTGTGTGAGGGCTCTCAACTCCACATCTCACCAATAATTACCTTTTGTCTTTTTGATAATGGCCAGTGTAACAGGAGTGAGATGGTCTCTCACTGTGGGCTGGCTTTGCATTTCCCTCATGACTAGTGATGCTCAGCAGTGTTCGTATACCTGTTGGTCATTTACACATCCTCTTCTCAAGTCTTTCGCCTATTTTAAGGTTGCGTTATTTGATTTCGTGCTATTGAGTCATTTGAATTCCTTATCTATTTTGGGTGTTAACTCCTGATCAGATGTATATTTTGTTAAAAAGTTCTGCCATTCTTTGGGCTGTCCCTTTACTCTGTGGACTGCTTCCTTTTTCGTAATTCCATTTGTCTATTTTTGCCTTTGTTACCTGTGCTTTGAGGCCACATCTAAAAATGTTTTCCCAGACCAGTATCATGCAGCTTCTTCTCATTTTCTTCTGGTAGTCTCATAGTTTCAGGCATCTTATATTATTCTTATGCAGAGTGAGACGTTTCACCCTGCCCCCAGTGACCCATCCCGTCATATCTTGGAAGCTAAGCAAGGTTGGCTTGGTTAGTACTTGGATGGGAGACTTCCAGGGAACACCAGGTGCTGCTGGCTTAGGAGACAGACTGGCAACCCACTCCCAAAATTCAATCAGCCACTGAAAACCCTATGAATAGCAGAGAAGCACTGACAAGAGTGCTGGGCATGGCACAGTGGCAGGTAGCATTTCCTCTGTTGTACAGAGATAGGGTTGCTGTCAGACCTGACTTGATGACACCTAACAAAAACAACATAAGATGTTTGCAAAATTAAAAACAAAAGAAAATTAAAAGCCCAATGCATGTATATAGGTAACTATGTACATATCTATTTTTGCATGTTTGCATAAGTATTGAGAATATGGGGGGGGGGGGGGGGGGGGACACCCAAACCCTGCCCAACCTGGCTACCTGGATGGAGCAGGGGATGGCAGTGCAGCCTGGCCTGAACAGGCCAGAGATGACTCTCACTTTGCATTTGTTATCCAGTCTACTGTGACATGCACAGAATGATTTTGTCATTGAAAGGAAAAGTCAGTAGAGTCCACGTTGTCCTGAGGCCTATCAAGGCAGGTGGAGGTTTTATGGCTCTGTGTGCCAGGTACTTGGCATAATGAGGGATTTCTTTTGTTTTTTGGTAGTGAGCATTGAATGGCGGCCTCCCTGAAATTTGAGCCTAAATCCCTGGGACCTGTGAATGCCACCTTATTTAGAAAAAGGATCCTTGCATACATAATCTGTTATGGACATCCAGATGAGGTCAGCCTGATGGAGCCCTGAGCCCATTGGCGAGCATCACACAAGAGCAAGCCAGACACGGGACACATGAGCAGGTGACGGGAAGACAGGGGCAGAGACCAGAGTGCTATGGCCACAACCTAAGGAATGCGGGCAGTCGGCAGCAGCTGGAAGAGGCAATGGTGGACTCTCCCCCGGAGTGGACTCTCGGCACAGGGAGCGGCCCTGTGGGCACCTCCGTCCAGAGCTCTGAGCTCCAGAGCAGGGACAGAATCCACTGTTCCTGTTTTAAGCCACGCAGTGTGCACTTAGTTATTACAATAGCCACAAGGAAATGGTACCTGGTTTTGTCTGGAAGGGTAGAGGCGGCCTCCCTGGAACGGGGCTCTTGTACCGCACGTAGGGAGGAAGAAGCACAGGGACAGAAGGTTCCAGGGCAGGCAGGCAGCTGAGCAGGCATTGGGGAGTGAAGGGGTTGGAGTCAGCATGGTGGGTATGGGGTGTAATTAATGGGGAGCTGGGGGAAGAGGCAAAGGGCAGGCATCCTGTGTTTTGCTGACTTTTTAGCTGGAGAAACGAATTCACTAACCATGTAAGGCTATTTCTAAGAGGGTTGAGTAAATTTACATTAGAGAGAGAATTCTGGTAAAAATCTATGTTGAGTGTCAGATTCATCCAGGGGGAAATCGCTGCCCTATAAAGCCAAAAGGGAAGGAGAATTGCGAGCTGCCTCCTCGCCTTGGAGATGCAGCAGCTTGTCCGGTCTTGAGGGCTCGGTTCTCAGCCAGTTTGCTTGCATTCCTGGGCCGGCTGCGTGTTCTGGTATCCACCTAATCCCTGCCAGAATGGGAAGCCCCCAGGCTAGGTAGGAAACAAAATATTTCCAGCCTCTGACACGATAAAGCGTGAGGATCTTGAGAAAGAAGAGCTGGCACCGCCCGCCGTGCACCCTGTCCCACCACACCCTGTCCATCCCCAGGGGCGCTCAGGGCCTTGGATGGAATCTTGGCCGGGGGGCTGGGGCCACGCCCTTCTCATCCAGCTCAGAGCTGACCCACCAGGTGTTGCTGGCCGCGGGGTGTGGCCTGTACTCAAGTGGCCTCCACTGCGGAAATGTCTGGTTCTGAGCATCGCACCGAGGCCAACAAAGGCTGAGTGGGAAGCCGCGCTGCGGTGGCAGGGCCGGGACATTTGTCTCGCAGGACTGGCACTGACAATAGGACACGGATGGCAGGCCCGATGCACGGTGGCCTTGCCTTATAGGGAGGTGGTCACCCAAGCACGCACAGCTGGGCTGGCTCGGGTCCCAGGCGCTGCCAAACCGAGTGCTTTCCAGCCCTGCTCAAAAGCCTGCCTTCCATCCTCTCCAGAAACTTCTGCGGGGGCACGGGCCTCATCCGCAGGTGCCCCACACGTGGGAACCCCTTCTCCTGGAGAGGTGGCATGTGGCCGCGGGCAGGGTGTGTGCAGTGTGCGCGGGCTGGGCGCGCATGCGGGGCCCTCTGCATTAGCGTCGATAGGGGTGCGGGGGAGCCTGGGTGGCGCTGAGTGCGCGCCTGGCGGGTGTGGAGCGCCTGTGTCTGTGGACATGAGTGTGAGAGGAGTCTGCGTGAGGAGTGAGGCCCGACTATCTGGGCATGTCCCGGAGAGGGTGACAACCTGTGGCCGAGGGCATGCAGGGGACCCAGCTCCACAAGCCTTATCTTCACCGGCGGTCACAGCCCTGGCCAGGTGCAGAAGGGATTGTGATGCCAGGGGACAGGGTGACCTCTCCTGCTGTGAGTGGAGGCAGTGAGGTCCCCATGGACTCTGGCGAGAGGCTGAGACCTGGGGCCAGGAGTTGCGGCAGGAAGGAGCCTGGAGAACACAGGATGCCTGCCCACTGTATAGCCCAGGCACACTGCGTGGCTTAAAACAGGAACAGTGGATTCTCTCCCTGCTCTGGAGTTCAGAGCTCTGGACGGAGGTGTCAACCCTAGTGCCGAGGGCCCCGCATGTGCACCCAGCCCGCTCACACTGCACACACCCCACCTGCGGCCACATGCCACCTCTCCAGGGACAGGGCCCCGTGGGAGCCAGCGTTGAGCAGAGAGCTGCGGTGGGGCTGCTGCAGAAGACAGGTGGGCTGTTGGGGGTGGGCTTGCTGCCCAGAGAGCCAACCAAGGCAGCAAGCAGGAGAGCCGAGGAGAAGGGAGAGCTGAGGTGACTATGGGGACCGCAGCCAGTGCACTGGCAGAGGCTGGCTGAAAAGTGGCCTGAGACGCTTGGTCTGACTGCTGGTCACGGGCAGGCTTTCCTGCAGTGGGGAAGAAACCCTGGGCAGCATCTGCACTGCCCTGAGAGCATTTGTCCTCGTGTGGATTTAGAAATAAGCTGAGGCGGTGTGGGGGGCTCTCATGTCAAACCTAGCCAAACTTAAGTTCTTGTTACAGGAGAAGTCAAGGTCCACAAGGTGAAGTAACTTGTCGACTTGAGCCCAGATCCTGCTGACATGCTAGCCAATAACAAGGTCCCAGTTACGCTGTTTGTGGGCAGTGATGGAGATAGTCTTAAGGCCAAGGGGGTCACCATCCTCTTACAGTACTGCCACCAAGTGCTTATTTTGTCTGTGAACTGCCCTGTTGTTGTTGTTAGGTGCCATGGAGTCGGTATCCGACTCATAGCGACCCTCATAGGGTTTTCAATGGCTGGCTGTTTCGGGATTGCCTTGGGAGTGGATTTCCAGGTCCTTCTCCCATGTGAACTGTCCTAGAAGTAAAGTTTATTGTTGTTAGGTGCCATTGAGGCTGGTCCTACTCATAATGACCCTATGTACCACAGAAAGAAACACAACACTCCCCGACGCTGTGCCATGCCCAGCACTGCCAGCGCTTCTCTGCTATTCACAAGGGTTTTGATAGCTAATTGTTTTGAGAGTGGGCTGCTACAACCTTCCCCCATTTTTGCAATGCTGGGGATCAAATCCCGGGCCTCAGAGAGTACAGAGCAGCACTCTACCAAGTGAGCTAAACTCCAGCCCATACACTGCCTCATTTGGTCCTCTAGATCTTGCAAGGAAGAAGTCATTACCCAATTGTCCGGAGCAGACTGAGAGGACCTCTGTGAGGCCACACAGCCAGGTAATGCCAGAGCTAGTGTTCAACCCAGACAAATCCCATCCCAATGCTCCGGGCCAGCCCTCCTTGCCTCCCCCTGACTCCCTGCCCTGTGCCATGTGCAGCTGGCTCTGCCCGTACAGGAGGGGCATCACCCCCCCACCACACAATGCACATTCCTCATTACTCACGGGCCTCCAGGCCTCCCAGGGATTAAGCCCTTAAAACTTCCCCTCAGCTCCCAGTGACATCATTGCATAATTAAGGTGACTGTGATGCCCAACTGCGTACACCAAACAAAGGTCCCTTGTTTTAATTTATCATCCATGCACTCCCTGTGCAAGACTGAGCTCCCACTGGTAATTAAAGAAGACAGTTCAACCTGGCTGAAGGAGAGCAGGGCTCGGGGCAAAGTGGCAGGAGGGGTGACCTTACATCACCTTTTAATTTGATATGGTAATGAGGTCCCAATAAAAGATAATAAGGGGCAGGTTTACTGCGGGAAGACAAGAGACTAACTCTAATCTGAAGCTTGTTTGTATAATTTTCTTGCCAAGTAGCTAAATAGGGGGTTTTTTTGTTTGTTTGTTTTTTGGGGTTTTTTTTTTTTTTTGGTTTTTTTTTTTTTTTTTTTGTCTCCTTTTATTTCTTAGTTGACCTGTTGAGGAAGCTTCTGCTGAGTGTCACATGCCCTCATTGGTCACTTTCTACCCACAGAGCATCGTGCTAATACACGTAGATTCTGCAGCACATGCTGCAGAGGTTCAAAGCCAACTTTGCCACTTCCTAGCTGTGTGCCCTTAGGCAAGTCACTTAAATTCCCAGCACCTCAGTTACTCCAGCCATAAAATGAGAGTAAATGGCGGTATACATGACTCATAAGGGTGTTTTTTATTATTGTTGTTGTTCTGTTTTTTGCTTCTTGAGGCAGTGTCTGACTGTGTAGCCCAGGCTGACCACACACTCATGATCCTCTGCCTCAGCCTCCAGAGAGCTGGGATTACAGGCATGTACCACCATGCAGGTGTTTTGAACACAAGAGTTAATATGGACATGGCTGGTGAATAACAAATGAATATACATTGGTTATTTTTACCTTGAAAACTATCTTTGTGTGTTTTAAAGTGTCTTGCATAGAGTATGTGTTCAATCAGTGTCTCTCTACCCCTCTTCTGTTTTTCTCCTTCTCTCCTCATAAACGAGGACTCCATTTCTACCTTCACAGACAGACTACAGGGAAATGTGAGGAAGACCCAAGACTAGCATGTGATTATAGTGGCCTAGGAAGGAACCAATTGACATGTTTCAACAAACAGATGGAACACTGGAGGTGCCAACTTGTTTATGCCAAGAAATTTGGAAAATAGCTATCTGGACAACTGAATGGAGGACATCTATATTTGTGCCTATTCCTAAAAAAGGGGATCCAACTGAATGTGGCAATTATTGAACGATATCATTAATATCACAGGCAAGTAAAATTTTGCTAAAGATCATTCAAAAATGACTACAGCAGTATATTAACAGAGAACTGCTGGAAAATCAAGCTGGATTCAGAAATGGACATGGAACCAGGGACATCATTGCTGATGTCAGATGGATATTAGCCAAATGCAGAGAATACCAGAATGATGTCTATGTTTTATTGACTATGCAAATGCATCTGACTATGTGGATAAGAACAAATTATGGATAACCTTACACAGAATGGGAATACCAGAGCACTTAATTGTACTAATAAGAAATCTGTACATGAATGAAGAGGCAATCATTTGACCAGAACAAGAAAACACTGCCTGGTTTAAAGTTAAGAATGGTGTCAGGGCTGTATCCTCTCACTGTACCTCTTCAATCTCTATGTTGAGCAAATAATCTGAGAAGCTGGACTTTATGAAGAAGAATAGGGTATCATGATTGGAGGAAGACTCATTAACAACCTGCATTATGCAGCTGACAAAACTCTTCTTCCTGAAAGTGAAGAGAGGATTTGACACATTTACTGATGAAGATAAAAGAACACAGTCTTCAGTATGGATTACACCTCACTATCAACAAAACAAAAGTCCTTACAACTGCATCAGTAAGCAACTTCATGATAAATAGAGAAAAGATTGAGGTTGTCCACAATTTTGTTTTACTTGTCTTCACAGTCAACACCCACAGAAGCAGCAGTCAAGAAATCAAAAGACACATTGCATTGGGAAAAGCTGTTGCAAAAGACCTCTTTAAAGTATTGAAAAGTAAAGGTGTCACATCAAATATGAAGGTGCACCTGACTCATACTGTGGTATTTTCAGTCACAGCATATGATTATGAAAGCTGGACATTGAATAAGGGAGACAGGGGAAGAGTTGATGCTTTTGAAATATGCAGCAGGAGATGAATATTGGATATACCATGGATTGCCAGAAGAACCAACAGATCTGTTCTAGAAGAAGCACAATCAGAGTGCTCTTTGGAAGCAAGGATGGCTAGACTGAGTCTTATGTATTTTGGACACGTAGTCAGGAGGGAACAATCTCTGGAGAAGGACATCATGTTTGGGAGAGTGGCAGGTCAATGAACAAAAGGAAAACCCTCCACTAGATGGATTGACACAGTTCCTGCAACAATGGGCTTAAACATAAAAAAGATAATGTGCATGGCATAGTGTGAGAGTGTTTCATTCCATTGTACGTAGGGACTCAGGGGCACCTAACAACAAGGAAGGAGCTCCCTCATGCAGGTTTAGGAAGGCCCGTGGACAGTCCCATGAGAGCCTGATAAAGAAGGGGCTTGGAGTCTGCATTTGTATTTGAATAGCCTGTGCCTTAGCAGGTGAATCTTTCTCTGTATCTTGTTGTTGTTGTTAGGTGCCATCGAGTCAGTATCTGACTCATAGTGACCCTCATAGGGTTTTCAATGGCTGACTGTTTCGGGATTGCCTTGGGAGTGGATTGCCAGGTCCTTCTCCCATTTTTGCAGTGCTGGGAATTGAACTCAGGTCCTCAGAGACTGCAGTGCAGCGCTCTACCAACTGAGCTAAATCCCAGCCCTTCTCTGTATCTAGGAACCAAGAAAGCCTGGGAAGGACAGTGTTTCCAGGGTCAACAAGGCCCCAAAGTCAAAGGATTAGAATACAGACATTAAAAAAATATTTCATATGGCCTCTTGCTGCTGTTTCTGAGAACTGTTGGTTGCTTTAATATCATTTACGCTCAACAGACTCTCTGAGGGAGGCTGCCTTGGGCAGCAAAACTTATTTTCCTGACTGAGCGGGCCCCCTGACTGCACCCCTATACCACTTCATGGCTGGCTGACCGCGATGGGGACTCAGGTGTCACCAGGACCTGCTGACTGTGGCCAGAGCAGTGCCCTCATGTGGTCAGCTGTCCCCTGTTGGGCTCCCCTCAGAGGGACATTCCTTGCTCCTGTCTGGGTGAGGCCCTCATGGTCAAGCCTGGCAAATCTCAGGTCCATGTTACAAAAGGAGAAATTGAGGCCCACGTAACTCTCATGCGTTCAGGTTGAGCTCTGCTTTTTCTCTAAGCTTTCCCAGCCACACCCATTCTTCCTCCCAGAATTTCCTGTATTTTTTCTAGTCTTGTTTTGTGAAACTTTCACTTTCTTTCATTTGACGTATGCTGTCTTTGTATTCCTGGCATCCAGTCCCACCTGCTCTCAGAAGCTCAGCAGGGTGGGCCTGGTTAGTCCTTGGATGGGAGACCGCCTGGGAATACCAGGTGTTGCAGGCTAGGGAGAAGGACCTGGCAAACCGCTCCCGAAACAATCCATCATTGAAAACCCTATGAATAGCAGAGAAGCCCTGATATAGTGCCAGGTATGGCACAGTGTCAGGGAGTGTTTGCTTCTGTTGTACATAGGGTTGCTGTGAGTCAGACCAACTAGACAGCACCTAACAACAACAACAACCTGTGTATTTGCTTTTATCTCATTTAAAAGCATGCAGGTGCCCTGAGGGCAGGGACCAAGCTACAGTGTCTTATTGACTCTAGTGTTACTCTTTCCTTCTCTTCAGTCCTAACACAGCACGATGTTTGGTGTGTGAGTGTCCAAAGGTTTATTGAATAGCAGAGACTATTAGTTTCCGTTAAATGACACAGAGGAGACTGTAAAGCAAGGATCCAGTGTAAGTTGTTTCTTTGGGCAGTGATCCCAGGAAGGGACAAAGGGGGAAGAGAAGGGTGTGTCCAGCAGGTGGATGCTAATGAGCTGTTTACCACTGAAAACCAGTGGGGCTCAATCCAGGGGGCCCTGCACAAAGGAAACTGCTCAGAGTTGTCTCATCTGGGCTGTTGGTCCATATGTCACTGAAGATGGCTGCTCTTGGTCCGTTAGGTCCTTGACACATGACCAGAACGTGCTCATGGTCTAAGCAGGCCCTCCTCAGGGTCCCAGATAGTTACTGTAAGAACCCAAGCCATTGACCTTGAGGGCCAACAGGTTATAGGTAAAGCACCAAGCCATCTGCTATATCTAAATTGTAAAATCAAGACCCAGTGGCCACAGATCCTAAAATCTAGCCACCTCCAATTACTGGCCCAGAAAGAGGGGGTAAAAAGTATACGGTTTAAAGATAATCATCCACTTCCCGGTCTTTGCCATGAGCCTCTTGTGAAGAGGGGTCAGCTGATGTTGAGGGTTGGTGGCTGCCATCCTGTGGGTCTCCTGCATTTTCCCACCCTACGCCTGCCTCCCACAGCTGGGAGCATCTGGGCTGTGCCCCGGGCTAAGTTCCCCGGGCAGCCGTGGCATGGCCCAGGCATGCCTCCGTTGAGGTGAGCCGGGGCCCTTCCGCTGTCTTGGCTTCGCTCTCTCCTATGTAGCCCTCCTCCAGCTCCAAGCAGATGTCGTCTTCCAACAGTGCTGTTTCTGGGGTTTTGTTGATTTTATTTTCCCCACTCGGAGCTCCCTTGTCCCCTTTCAGGAGCGGGATGCTGATGGCCTCCTCTCAGTGATCTGTGACCCTAGGTTCCAGCCTGAGTCAGTCCTCACTTTGCCCTGTCCTCCCCCTGTGCAGAGGCTGGGGCTGTCTGGAGGCTCCGTCTGCAGCAGCCCGGGGAGGTGGAGAGTGGCACAACCTAGGGTTAGTTTAGTCAAACAAAGGGTAACCAAGGTAACATGGACTCCCGAGCTGAGTTCATGAGGCCCCGTTAGGAGGCAGAGCAGCCTGAGTGGGAGTGAGGTGGGAGGCAGACCATGACTTGAGACTTCCCAGAGTCTTGCTGGAATGCAGATGCTGTCACCCCACTCAGTGCACATAAGCCTCTCAGCAAAGTCCCATGTTTCTGACATTCTTGAGTTTGCCAATTTATATTTCATATTTTGGATGCTCTTCTGGAATAATCTGTCCATGAACATACATCAGATTCCCTTTCTTTTTCCTTTAGCAGAGCCCTACAAAGAATTCTTCCAAAGCCGTCAGCTCCTTAGAGCTCTCGGGTAAGCACGGCAGGCCTCCCCATGCGTCAGCCCACAGTGGTGTCGGTGACATTCCCTGGGCACTGCGAGGTTTTCTCTGCAGAGACCAAGCTTTCTGTCATGCTGTGTGCCAAGGCTAAGGGAGCCAGGCACATCTGTCCAGTTGACAAAGGTATTTTTTTTAAAGAAAATTACAGCTAATTGGTTCTCTAAGAAGATAAGAGCAAACAAAAAAGCCACCATGGATTGGAGAACAGAATGGTATGGCAAGGAGATTGGCCTGGACACTCAAGAACCCAGCTTCTCATCCCAAAAGGCTGAGAGATGGCAGTGTGACCTTGGGTAAGACCCTCAACATGGCTGGCTTCACTTTCTTCATCTGTAAAGCAGGACATTGGACCATGTTCACATTCTGAAATTCGTAAGAATATATAGATTTTCAAAATACGCAGATACAGGTGCCTTTATACACTTCAGAGAGGCAAAATGTCAGCTTATGTGACAAATGTTGTTGTTGTTAGGTGCTGTCGAGTGGAGTCTGACTCATAGTGACTCTATGTACAGCAGATCGAAACATTTCCCGATTCTGTGCCAGGCACATGATCTTATTTATGTGACAAATAGTTACTTGTTAACAGACTGAAAGCCAAGCAATACCCATGAGGTGATTAGACAGAGAAAGATAATGCTGCTCATTGAGGCCACCTCTCAAATTTCATAATTGTACATCATCATGAAGTATTTTATAAAGACCACCAGCAAGACCTTGAGGCATAAGATTATCTTCCTTTGAATTATCATTTAAAGGTTTTCCTCCCCACTCTTTCAGAGTTCAGAACAGCAGCTTCAATGTATTGTGAGCCTCGTCTGTGTCAGGAGCGCACTCCAGTCTCACGGAGAAGGCGTCCTGACAGCCCTTCGACTGAGGAAGAAATGGAACTGTGGGAGGATAGGTTAAAGACCTTGTCACAGGTTACACAGCTGGTAAGTGGCAATGCTAGGGGCTGAAACCAACTATTTGATCCCAATGATCATCACTTCCGTCCACCTACCACCAGCCCCATCAGGGTGACGCGGGTGAAGTGCCCTGACACTCACCTGGCTTCGCTCCGGGGCACTGACTGCTGGGTAACAGACATTCTGAAAGAGCTGTCTTTGCCTTCAGGACATCGTAGGGGCCAGGCTTTGTGAACCATGGGCTGGCTCAGCAGGGTCACCAACAGTGCTGGGACCCTGGTACCGATAACCTGGGCCACTTTCTGAGCAAAAGTGACTGTCCCCCAAAGGGGCCCTTTCTGCAGGGCACTTCCACTTTGACCTCCTCTCTTTCACACATGGCCGCCCAGATTGCAAGAACAGGCTTTGCAGCGTCATCAGATTGGGACTCACTGAATTCCAGTTTTCATGGTTTCTTCTGAAGTTAGCAACAGAATTAAGCAATTCCAGGATGACTGTTGGACACCAGTTTCTATTCTCAGCCTCTCCTGGGGCAAGGGAGGGATGATGCAGTTTGCCAAGTCTCAAATCCGTCCCCCACAGCCAGGCAGAAACTGGGTCCTGATTCAGGCATTTTCTTATTTTAATTTGTTTATTTGTGACAGGGTCTTGCTGCTCCTAGGAGGGTCCGATTTTTAATAAAGTCTCAGAAGACATCAAAAAGTTCTGACAAAACAACAGCTTGATGACTTAAGTGTAAATATGTCAGAGACACATGGTTTCTGTTATTCCTGGAATAACACATTGGTTTGGAAATCAAGGGGAAAAGTGTTTGGGAAAACACATTGAGACCTTGGCTAAATGTTTTTTTAAAGACCAGTTCTGAAGCCCCAAGGGGGAACACACAGGGGAACAAATCCAGGAAGCTCAGCCCCTCCCTTGTTTGTGTCTTTTCTTGATCAAGGATGATGTGCGTGTTGCCAACAGGGCACCGATATTCTAGCTGGCAAGGTGGAATTTATCCAGAAGGTCACATTTTGATGGATGAGTCTAGGACCTGGTCATGCCCCCTTGTCTACTAACCATGATAGTTTTAGATAAGTTAATGGGTCTGGAAAATGAAATGAAATTAGGTGTTCTAAATTAACAGTGAGGTTATGTTCCAATAAACCCACCATAACCTGCAAATGTCATTAAATCAGAATGCGTTTAATACACCTAACCTAGGTGATATTAGGCTGACTGGGAGCTCCACCTCACTACTGCTGGCCAGTATTCATGAGAGAGGATCATACCACATAGCCTTAGCCCAGAAAAAGATCAGAAATCAAAACTCTGTGCATTCTAAGCATTGGATGTGTAATGCCTTTGCACCATTGCAAAGCTAAGCAACTGCAAGTCAAAGCATCGTAAGTGGGGACTGTCTGTGTAGCTCACAAGATTGCTATGAGCTTTTGTGCTAATATAAATCAACTGCTTGGCATATTTTTTTGTTGGGTGCTATTGAGTCAGGTCCAACTCATAGTGACACTACGTACAACAGAAAGAAGCACTACCCAGCACTGTGCCATGCACATGATCTTTTTATGTTTGAGCTCATTGTTGCAGGCACTGTGTTTCTTCTTGTTTTGAGTTGTGCCTCATCAGCGAAAGGAGGTCCCCCAGGCTTTCCTCCATTCCTGTCATTAAGATCAACTCTACTTTGAGGAGGCATCTCTTCCCCAGTTGTTTCTTGAATACCTTCTGGCCTGGGGGGCTCATTTTCCAGCATTATATTTGACAATGCTGCTCTGCTAGTTGTAGGGTTTTCAATGGCTAATTGTTTGGGGACTGGGCTACTGGGTCCTTCTCCCTACTCTGTCTTAGTCTGGAAGCTCAGCTGAAATCTGTTCCCCATGGGTGGCCCTGCTGATATCCAAAATACTGGTGGCATAGCTTTCAGTATCACAGCCACATGCAAGACCCCACAGCATGACAAGCTGACAGACACATGGAGGCTTGGCACACAGTAGATGCTTAATAAGAGGCAGCTTTTAAAAATGCTCATTGTTTGTTTGAAGGGAAGTGATAGGGAAGGAGAGCAAGGGAATCCAGAACCAAGATTGTTCTAGAGTATGAAGAATTTGAGGGATCATATGAGGTCCTTGTAGTCCCTCCACAATCAGAGATGTAACTGGCCGGGGAATAGAGAAGCTGTACCAATGGCCACTGGACACAGAAAAGGGGCAGGAAAAGCACAAAGCTGGGGGGCATAACAAGCTCAGTCTACATTGACCAATTCACCAAGGCACTTCTTTCTCAACCCACACTTTTAAACTGTCTTTCTAATTTAATAATACTCAGTAAATTGATAATATTTGGATTAAATTTTTTAAGTTAATGGTTTTTTAACAACTTTATGGAGCTATGACTGGCTTACCACAAATCTACACATATTCAGTTGTACGTTGATGAGGCCTGACATGCATATGCCTATGAAACCATCATGAAGACCAACCTGGCAAACATGTCCTGATCAGTCAGTTCTATCGTTGTGGCAACATACTTGAGAAAATCAACTAAGGGAGAGAGATTTGTTTTGGAGCTTTCAGTCCGTGGTCCTTTGATCCTGTCATTTGGGCCTGAGGTGAGGCTCAACATCATGGCCGGCAGCATGTGGAGGAGCAAAGCTGCTCCCCTCATGGCAGCTGGAGAGAGAAAGAGGAAGGGATAGAGGGCGAGATACCCCTTCCAGGGCCCACCTCCTAGCGTCTCGACCACCTCCTGATAATGCCATCTAATTATGGATCTATCAGTGGCTCAGTCCACTGATGACATCAGTCCTCATGATCCAATGGCCTTCCAAAAATCTATCAGCTGGTAACTAAGCCTTTAACACATGGCCTTCAGGAGACAGTACAGACCCAAACTATAACTGTATCCATTACCCATAAAAGCTTCTCATGTCTCTATGTAATTCATCCACTTCTGCCTTTCATCCCTCATTCCCAGACACCCACCTACCTGCCTTCTTTCACTGTAGACTGCTTTGCATCTTATAGAACTTTGTATAATAGAATCATACAATACTTACTGGTTTTTGCGGGGGAGGAGGTCTGGCTTTTTTTTTAATTCAAAATTATACTTTGAGATTTATCTTGTCATTCTAGGTATTGATAGCCATTTCTTCTTATTAGTATTCCATTACATAAGTATACTATAATTATTTATCTATTTACTGTTGCTCATCATTTCAGTTTTTTCTTTATTTCTTGTGCTGGGGATTCCGTGCAGGGCCTCACATGGATTAGGCACATGCTCTGTCACTAAGCCACACCCCTCACCTGTTTCCAGGCTTTTTTTTCTATTAAAAATAATGCTACTATGAACATTTGTGCATAAATCTTTGTGGTTTTTCTTTTCTCATGGTATGTAGAAGGAGAATGGCTGGATATTGTGTAATGCATGTGTTTAACTTTTTTAAAAACTGGCAAACCATTTTCTAAAGTGGTGTATCATTTTACATTACACAGCAGATTAGAGATCCAATAGCTTCTCTTCTTGCCAACATTTAATATGGCAGCCTTTTTACCTTTAGACATTTTAATCTGTGTAGTGATGTCTGGTTGTGGTTTTAATTTACATTTCCCTAGTGTCTAATGTTGTTGACAATCTTTCATGTGCTCACTTATCATTTTTGTGTCTTCTTTGCTGAAGTATGTGCTCAAACATTTGCTTGTTTTGAGTTGTTTCTTTATTGAGTTTGCAGTGTTCTTTATATATTTTAGATATAATTTCTAAGATATATAATTTGCAAATAGTTTCTTCTGGCATATGACTTCTGTTTTTGTTAATAATGTCTTTCAAAGAACAGAAGTTCTTAATTTTGATGAAATTTAATACATCATTTTTTTTCTTTTATGAATTGTGCTTGGTCTATTTGAGCTAATTTTTGTCTGTAGTGTGAGATTCGCTTTGAGGTTGGTTTGTTCTCACATATGGCTTTCTCCCTGATTCAGTATGGTTATTTGTTCTCTGCTGAATTCCCTTTGTACCTGTGTTGATAATCAGTCAATCACATATGCGTCTATTTCTTGACTATTTTGTTCTATGATTGTATTTGTCTGAGTTGACACCAATACCACATTTTCTTGATTACTGTAGCTGTATAAAACCTCTTAAAATCAGGTAATGTGGCTACTCCAAATTGGTTCTTTTGCAAAATATTTTTTTGTTTGAAGTCCTTTGCATTTCTATATGAATTTTGACTTAGCCTGCCAATTCTTATAATATATAAAAACCAATGAAAGACAAAACAAACATAAAAATTTTAAAATGCTAACATATTGATTGCTATTTTATCGAATGTATAGATTGATTTGGGAGACTTGACACTTTAAAAGTATTGAGTCTTCTGACACATAAACAATGTATGTCTCTCCACTTTCTTAGGTCTTCTTTAATTTTTCTTAGCAATGTTTTATAGTTTTCAATCTATAGGTCTTTTGCAACTTTTGTCAGATTTATCTCTAAGAGTTTCATATGTTCATGTTACTGTAAATCTTATTTATTTAAATTTAAATCTGACTGTTCATTGTTAGTTCTTTTTTATTTTTGGCAGTACTTGGTGGGGCTGAACCTAGAGTCTTATGCATACTTTGCAAGCCCTCTACCACTGAGCTGCATCCCCACCCCCCTTTTTAATTTTTTTACCTTGAGACAGGGATTTGCTAAACTGCACAGGCTGCCTCTGGCCTTGAACTCAAGATCCTCCTGCATCCACCTTCCTAGCTGCTGGGATTTCTCGTGCAGGCCATCATGCCTGACTCTCATTCTCATTATTAGTATTTAGAAGTACAATTGATTGATGTATATTAATCTTTATCCTATAATCTTGGTAAACTCACTTATTAATTTTAGTAGTCTCCAAAAAATTTTCTATATAGGTGTTCATATTGTCTGCTCATGAAGATAGTTTTATTTTTTTCCAATCTGCATGTCATTTTTTCATTTCCTAGCCTTGTGGCATGGGCTGGAGCCTCCAGGACAATGTTGGATAGAAGTGATGAGGGTGGATATTGTTGCCCTATTCCTGACCTGAGGAGAAATACATTTAATCTTTCACCATTAAGAATAATGTTAGCTTTAAGATTTTTTGTTTGTTTGTTTTGTGTGTGTGTGTGTGTGTGTGTGTATACATATATATATATAGTCAGATTAAGGGTGTTCCTTCACATTCCTAGTTTAGTGAGTGTGTTTATCATAATTTGGTGTTGGATTTTGTCAAGTCTGATTCTGCCTTGATTGAGATAATTGTATGATTTTTCTTCTTTAGCCTGTTAATATAGTGTTTTTACATTGATTAATGTTTTAATGTTAAGCCATCCTTGCATTCCTGTCATGATGCAACATCTTTGTTGGATTCAATTTATGGAAGTTTGTTAATAATATTTGGATTCATATTCAAGAAAGACATTTGTCTATAGTGTTCTTTCCATATCATGTGTTTGGTTTGTTATTCTTGGAATGCTGATCCCACAAAATGAATTATGAAGTACTTTGTCATGTTCAGTTTTGTAGAAGAATTTCTGTTGAATAGTTTTTGTTTATTTGTTAAAAGTCTGATAGAACTTGTCAATGAAGCCATCTGGGTTGGATTTTTTACTTGTGGGAAGTTTTTTTTTTTCTTTCTATAAATGTAATTTCCTTAATACACTTATCATAGGGCTTTTGGGTTATTGATTTCAACTTGAATGAGTTTTGGTACGTTTTTTCTGGGCTGGGGTGCACATCAATTGGTAGAATGCATTCTCTGCATGCTTTGAGGCCCTGGGTTCAATATTTAGTATCATAAAATCATTGAAAGACCTGGAAACCCACTCCTGAAACAATCCCGAAACAATCAGCCATTGAAAACTCTATGAATAGCAGAGAAGCACTGACATAGTGCTGTGCATGGCACAGTGTTGAGAAATGTTTCATTCTGTTTTACATAGGGTCACTGTGAGTCAGATCTGACTGTATGGCACCTAACAACAACAACCAACAATTTTTGTTTTACAAGTAATTTGTCCATTTTATATACATTCTTGAGTTTATCAGCATAACGTTGGTCATAATATTTCATTATTATCATTTTAAGATAGGTATAATTTGTAATGATACTCTCTTATTCCTGATATTGGTAATGTGTGTCTTACTCTTTTCCTGATCAAGCTGGTTAAAGGGTCATAATCTTAATGACCTTTTAAAAGAGCCTGTTTGTGTTTCATTGTTTTTTTTTTCTTCAATTGTTCCCACTTCACTAATTTCTGTCTTATATTTCCTTTGTCCATTTGAGGTTTAACTTTGTCTTTTTTTCTCTAAAACTTAATGTGGAAAGTCAAGTTATTGATTTGAGAACTTTCTTTTTTTCTAATAAATATATTTAGAGCTATATATTTCCCTCTATATACTGCCATAGCTGTATTCTCAAATTTGACATGGTGTCTTTTCATTATCATTCAGTTAAAATATTTTCCTGTACCCTTTTAATTTTGATTGTGGAAATGAGGAAGAGAGGTTGGAAGACACACTGTCTTTTTTTTTAAATTAAGTCTTTGTCACTATCAGCTCCTCTGATATTTCTATTGTCTTTTTGCCAGGAAGTTGATTCAATGTTTCCAGTTTCTCTACTTTTGGCATCACTAATCTTCATAGTCCTGGTCATACATAAATGTTATTTCAATGTGGAGCACAATGAAAATGGCATGTTGAATGATATCAGACAGAATAAAAGTATGGAGGGGTTTGTCAAGAAAAATAACCATCTAGGGCTCCAGTATATCTCATGGAAAAACAAAGAACATCTGCAATGAAGAGAACAAAGGAAAAGAACTGATGTTACATGACATATGCTAAAGAGTCTGGCAACAAACCTCTCATAACTGGGAACTTTGCACAACATGTTTTCTGTTTGTTTGTTTGTTTTTTAGCTGACTTGGCAAATTTCTGAGCTCACAATGTGTGGATATGCCTCCTATCAGCTTTCTGTGACCTGCTTTGTTTGCTGTTTTCTTGTCATGTTTGTCCTTGTACATTCAGTTTTGATTTAAAAAGGAGAGAGAGAGAGGGGTCTGTCTGCTGCCAGCTTAGCCCTATAAATATTTGTACAGTGTTTATGACAGATGTTTTCCTGTTATGAAAGAACCTGACCTTCATTAAAAATCTGGAACTTTTTAAATGTCATGCCCAAACATCAGAAACAACAGTGGCGTTTGTCATTGATTTTCATATATTTAAAGATATAAATTCTTACTTGAACAAACCAGTAATTATTACAATTATTATTATTAGTTGGAAAAGTGGTCAGAAGGCAGAAAATAACCACAATTCTTCTTTTCTTGCTCTAATTACTCTCCTAATTCTAGCTTTCTACAAGATAGGTTACTTAATACTGTTACTTCACAGACCAACAATGTGGTTTTCTTTATATCCAGTGAAGTGTTCTTCCTGATGTTTGGAACACCAAGTAAACCACATACAAATAACCCTAAATATCAAGATTTTTGTACTTTTCATAATCTTTTGTTCATTATTAAGATGGTATAAATGCCTGACAAAATCTGTGTAAAGGTACCATGATTAAGTATAATAGAGGTTGTGTATACTTTATCCAAAAGGATTGGAATAGGAAGCATTTCAGATTTCAGAGTTTTCAGACTTTGGGACATTTTTGTAGAGTTACCTTTTGCGCATGTGTGTTAGTTACTGTGGCAAAATACCTGAGAGAAATGACATAGGGGAGGACAGGTGTATTTATGACTCATGATTCAGAGAATTTCAGCCATTCTGGTGGGGAGTTATGGCAGCAGGGCCCTTGGTGGAGGACCTCACATCATGGTGGGTCAGGAGCAGAGAGAGAAAACAGATCCGGGGCCCTCACCTAAAGCCTCCCAAGGCCTGCCTCCAGTGATCTGCTTCCACAAATGAGGTCCCACCCACCGAAGTTTCACATCCTCCACAAATAGCACCACCACCACCTGAGGAGCAAGCATTGAAACATAGGACCTTTGGGGGACATTTTAGTTTCAAACCGTAACAGTGTCTCTAACCTGAAAATACAAAATCTGAAATGCCTCAAAATCCAAAATGTTTTGAGCATTGGCATACTGTAGATTTTAGAAGTTTTGATTAAAGGTGCTCACCCTGAACAAGTTTTAGAGTTTTTCAACTGACCACAGTCCCTCCTTCAATGAAAAGTTTAAGTCCCTCTGATTTCTTCAAGGTGCATTAACTTCTTTTAGGCTGAGAAATATGGGCTTAGACTTATCCACTTGGCTGATGTGCTGCCCCTTTAGGATTATTGGGATTTAAATCTACCATGACTCTGTTTCCAGGAAACAATTATCATACATGGTATTGTTGTTGTTGCTCAGGAATATCAGAACCAGAATGTGCAAATTGAAGAAGGCAGACGTGCAGTTACACTGTAGTTTACCTGTGTTGTAGGCTCAGGAAAAGAGAACCAGAGTGCTTTGACCAAGGACCCTCCCATTATCATATCATAGGCCAGGCCTGGAGCCCAGGGGTTTTGCTTCAAAGCCTAACTGTACCAGCATTCCAAGAAAGGACACAGTTCACAGTGGTGGACTCACAATATCAGTGTGCATGAAACTGATTTACAAATTAGAATGCCCACTTATTACTTTACATTAAAATGTCTGGATGCACTTGAAGTCTTGAGGGCCAACACAATCTTCCATTGAACATAAAAGGAAGGAGAATACTATCTCGGGTGGGTAAGGAATAACCCCACTTGTCCAGTCATCTTTCAGCAGTGTTAGTTTAGGTACTTCTACTTTAGGATTGCCTTCCTTTACATGTAGACTAGCACTGTTGGATTTTCCCAGGACCTCCTTATTTTCTTTTTCCCCAGAAGTCAGGACCCTTTTTGATTGTCGTATTCTTTCTTTAGAACATGAATGCTTTTCTGAGTTTACAATTAAATATTTCCTGGTCCTGGAGTCATTCTGTCAAGGGATTGTGAACATCTCTGCTGTTACCTAGTATAGGTAGCTATAATAGTTTTAATCTCAGAGGATGATTTTACATCCTCATTTCTGATTTCTTGAGAACTAGGGCTCACTAGAACTCTCAACTCTTGCAAAGAAACAGACATAAGCCATTTAAGACTGAAATAGCCTATGCTTTTCAGTTGTACATATTTGCACATCACCTCTTCAGAAAAATCAACAGTTAAACTAATATTCAATGTTGGTACAAATTCAGAAGCATCCTACAGATATCAGGCATGTGCCCAAAGAAACTACAGAAATTCTTACTCATCTGCACAAGGGGACAGGTGTTATGTTCAGTGAAGTAGAGTTTGCTACAACAAAGATTATAATCAACTGAAATATCCACCAAAAGAAGAATGGATAATGCAGTTGTCATATACACAGACAATGAAAACTAACAATGAAAACAAACTAGTTGGCTTTCATGCATAATATGGATATAGCTAAAAAGTTTAACACTATGCAAGGAAAGTAAGGCACAGGAGGGCATATTTAACACCATAATTAATTTATGGAAACATGCATATGTGGTTAAGCACAAAAAGTATAAAAAATACATGACACTTTCTCAACCTTGGAGCTTCTAGGAAACTAGAGTAGGCTAACGAGAACAATTCTCCTTTATCTACAAAGTTTCATTTTATAAAAACATGATGAAATATAGAGAATGCTAATAGTTAATTTTGTAAAAAAAAATGATGAAATATTGTTGTTAGGTGCCATGGAGTCGAGTGCGACTCATAGTGATCCTCATAGGATTTTCAATGGCTGATTATTTCAGGATTGCTTTGGGAGTGGATTGCCAAGTCCTTCTTCCATTTTTTTGTGGTGCTGGGGATTGAACAGAGGGGCTCAGAGAGTGCAGTGTGGCACTCTACCAACTGAGCTAAACCCCATCCCTATGAATGAAATATAGAGAATATTAATAGCTAATTTTGTAAAAAACATGATGAAATATAGAGAATGTTAATAGTTGTATAAGTACAGGTAGTAGGTTCATAAGTTGTTATATTAGAATCTCTATTTTTCTCTATATTTTTAACATTTTATAATAATGCATTTAAAAAGAAAAAAGATATTTATGCTTCTTGACATATCTTTAACATATCTTATTAAGGGAAAAAGATGATTATAGAAAAATATGTATTGTGTGACATAATTTATAAAAATACAAACATAGAAGCACATACATATATGTTAAAATGATAAGTGTAAGATCTATGTGACTATACACCCAACTGTTATTTGCAGTGAACTGTTGGCAAGAAAGTGTAGGTAACAGAAGAGTGTGGGTAAGAGGACATCTTCACTTTATTCTTTTTAACTCTGTATACTTCCCTAATTTTATAAAATATGCTGCTGTTATTAGGTGCCATCAAGTTGGGTCCACCTCATAGTGACCCTATGTACAACAGAACAAAATACTCCCTGACACTGTGCCATGCCCAACATTATGTCAATGCTTCTCCTCTATTCATAGAGTTTTTGATGGCTGATTGTTTTGGGAGTGGGTGGGTGGGTCCTTCTCCTAAGCCTACAGCATCTGGTATGCCCAGGCGGTCTTCCATCCAAGGACTAATGAGGCCTGACCCTGACCCTGTTTACCTTCCGAGATCTGACAGGATTGGATGCCTTTGTGGTATGGCTGTAGGCATATAAAATATACATGATTAAAATGCAATCCCAAATCCCTTCTATGGAATTATGTACATACAGTAACATATTATATATATGGCTGGGATTTAGCTCAGTGGGTAGAGCGCTGTGCTGCAGTCTCTGAGGCCCCAAGTTCAATTCCCAGTACCGCAAAAATGGGAGAAGGGCCTGGCAATCCATTCCCAAGGCAATCCCGAAGCACTCAGCCATTGAAAACCCTATAAGGGTCGCTATGAGTTGGATACCAACTCGACGGCACCTAACAACAACAACTATATATATATGTATTCCACTGTCCCTAGACCTGAATCTTTCTGGAGTCTCTCTGGAGAACTCAAGAAATCTAACTCAAACCCAATAACACAGACCTGTATTTCTCATTCCCACGACCCCAAATAAAGGCCAAGGAGACTTTGTCTCATTGGTTATTCCTGGGCGAGGGGTAGTTGGAAAGACTGTGAACCCAACCAAGAGGAAGCCAACCGGAACACTGGGAACAAGCGGAAAAATCGCAGACTTAGTGTCTGGCTTAGGGTCAGTGGGTGTCCCTAAGGACACCTGATGTCCCTGGGTCTCCGTGACTGAGCCCAGTGCTTTCACAGAACTTCTGACATTTGCAAGAGCCCAAGAGGTTGTGGGACTATATTTTTGTAACAAGGGATCCTCTGACTTCACTTTCCTGCCTGACTCCTAATCCCTTGGTTGACTGTCTCACCCACCTACCTGGTCAGACCCAAATCTTTTTTCCTGTGCTCCTGGCCCCCAGAAGGAATCCAGCTATGAAGCTGCAGGCATTACTGTCTACATCACAGATTTAGTTGGGGCCTTGGTACCACGATGGGTACCACCTTGGTACTCATCCAGCCATGAGACTCAAGTCAGGGTGGCCTTCCGCCCAGGTCACTGCAGACTTTCTGCTCACCCTTCAAATCTTACCACCAATTCTTCTCACTTGCTGCCTCTGCAGTCCCCTTTACCCCTTCGAAGGAGAACTCTACCTTGACCTGCTTTGGGTTTTTTGAAGGTGAAGGTTAGGCCTTGACTTTATTATTGAGATCCTGCCTACTTTCAGGGGAGTCCCCAACACTGGGAGTTGTGGGTGGCATCCTCAGTCACTGTCTTGGAAGCAAGCTTGTCAGGAAAAATGTGACTTAACTTTCTATTGATGGCAGAGAGCCTCATGTCATACGAGGAAGCCTGAATTCTGCTTTCAGACATGACTTTGGCCATCTTCCTTGAGCAATAATAATCCTGGCATTACTGTTCCAAGGAACACGGAGTCTCCCCTGAATGCATACCAACCGATTGACAAATATCAGCATAAATGGGCCTCTCTGATGCTATAGAGAGCATCATGCCCTGGCACCCACTCTGCGCTCTGCTGTCAAGGTTAGCTGTGTTGTCATCTCTTCTAGGCCATTTTCTTTTTCATGCTTTGACAATGAGCTTAGACCTTGGGATGTTGGGGAAATTTCTCCAAATTGCCCTACTCATAATTAGGACATGTAATTAGGCCAATCTGGATTCAGATTCTGCCTCTGTGACTGACTGGTTCAAGTATCTGGGCGAGGTACTGCTTTCCTGGAGTTTTCGTATTCTATCTGTAAACCGAGAGAGGTATCATTCCTACTTCACAGGTTTTCATAGGGCTGTTCAGTCCATAGTGGTAAACACCTGAAAAATCATCGCTGTTATTAACTATCATGTCTGTCAGGATTAGTAGATGCACAATAGGGTTAGGCCCGGTGGGCAGCCTCGAAGTGCCCCCCTGCCTTTCCTGAGGGGAAATGGCTGTTTCCTCACTGGATTCAGCCGAGGGCCTTGTCATTGTGCCACAGGCAGAGGCCTTGTCACACAGTGGCTTAACCCGTGTCATCAGACCATGGGCTGAGGGGAGCCCTAGTGTGGCTGGACTCTACCCTCGCCTGCTGCAAACTTCTCTTTGGAAGAAAGAATTTGTCATGGTCAATAGTTCTGAGGCCAGGTGAGGTCAGGGGAAGCAGGAGTGGAGGAGGGAAGATGTGGGTTAAAAGGAGCCCAGAATGACCAGAACTATAGTTGTCCCCAGAACAGGTTTTCTCCCCTCCCACTGTTTTTCTTTGCTTTCTCTTTGGTCTTGGAAAGAATAAAAGGAATAAAGGCAGAAAGACAGAGAAAGAAATTGGGCCCTCTTTGAAGGTCCTCAGATGCAAATCGCCTAATTCTGGGTTGGGATGGGATCACCTTTGACTGTCTCAGGGACCTGGTGCTCTCTGAGCTCTGCCATCAGGAGAAATGACAGGAACATGGCTCCCTGGTGGCTGAATTTTAGAGAGTAGGACAATTTTTACATGAAAAAAAAAGTGAGAACTATAGAAATCTGGAAAGTTCTTAATGAAAATTTAAAATAACTACTATCTATTCTTACCACTATTTCATAATGGAAAGAGCATCTTAACACCAAAAATGAAGGAGGGATATGTTCTTAGAATAAAGGAAAGTCCTTTCCAGAAAATGGAAAGGTCAGCTTTAGCCTTGTAGATCTTTCACATTTTCTCTCTCTCCATCTATCGTTCTCCATCCATCCTCCATCTGTCTAGTTATCTAGTTATTATATACCCACCTAAATGCTTATCTGCATATTACATTATTTTTTCATTTTTCTGTGGACCTTTCATTATAAACTAGCACCTGTCCTCAGAGCAGGACTCTAGAAACATGCCTTGGAATCATCTATTAGAGCAACTTTAAAGATGAATACACTAGAACTCAAAAATGAAGTGACAAGTTGCTTATAGTCACACAGCTAATGGCAGATCTGAAATAGGGCTGATCCTTAAAATCCTGTCTGTCAACCAAGTATTACTGCCTCACTACATCACCACAACTACCATCAAAGGACCCGATCAGCACTGAGATGTCTGTTGCAATAGGCACAGGTCCACTATGACCCCCAGAGAAACTGAGGATAGCCTTTTCAGGCCCTCTCTTCTATGATATCATCCAGCCTATCTTAATTAATCTCATTCCTTTTCCTGCCCCCAATTTCCCCCACGTGGGTTCTGTTATCAGTGATGCCTCCACATTTTTGGTGTCTGGTCCTGGAATGTGGGAGCCATAGCTGTGAGCTTCTCCCTCTTCTGTATCCCTCAGAGATGCCAGATCTTCCACTCCATCCCTAGTAGGTGCCTTCCATCTCTTTCCTGAGCCCGCAAGCCATGCTCAGCCCTTTATTGTTTCCTTTTCAGGGTAGTTGTACTATTTTACTCAGCAGTTTCCTGGATGCCTCCAGATGCTTTCTTTCAACTCATTCTATAAAGCAAGACCTCAAGAACAACATCAATAAGAAAACAACAGCAGCAGGAGCAAACCAGAATGATTTCCCACTGCTTCCACTAGCAAAGTCCTTCCTGGCCGCCATGTCTGAACATCACCCAGTCACTGGCCGCCCTGGGCAATGTGCTCCTGTGCTTCCATCATGCCATTCCCCCTCCTGGGACCTTCCTCTCATTCTCTGCTATGAAGGCTCTGACACCCCCTTCAGGTTCCCCCAGTCCTCATTCTGAATGCCTTGTTTCTCTCTAGCAGAGCTCAGTTTGCCTGCCTTATGTCCCTAGTCCTCTCAGCACACACAAGTGGAAATCAGAGGTTTCCATGGTGGGCTGTGCATCACCCCTACAATATGTTGGGAGATTATTTAAGGTGATTTTTGAGAGTGGCTCTGTTCCTGCATTTTTCCCAACACCTAGTTGTATGTCTGGTTCCAAATGAGCATTTGACTAACATTTGTTAAATGACTGAATGAAAGAGCTAACAACAATGCCTAGAATTTTATCTCTTCCCTCTACCTGGCCCATCCTTTTTTAGAAAGTAGGAAAGCAGGCCTGGGATGACCTCTAAGCTGGTGTCACTGTCTGGATACATAAGAATTGAATAGGGACAGATCTGAAATGAGAAATGTTCTTGGACATATGTGAGAATGTTTCCAGGATAGAATTTCCTTTTGGAAATACAGGATACCTTCTTTCTAGAAATGAGCTAGCTTCTCGTCCACTGGGACCATAACATTCACCAAGATTTATTAAAGTTTGAAAGATTCTGAGATAATCCACCTTAATCCTAAAGCAGCCTCTGTTTGATGAAATGAAAATTTAATAACTGGCAACTGAAAAATTAGATTTTTATGTCAAATGGCTTTTGCTTTTCTTTTCAAGCAAGAGTGGAAGAATACCAAGAGCAAGATACTTGGATGGTATACAACAATGAGCCCTCTGTGCAGACTCAGGAGACAAGGCAAGAGGGAGGGTCTACTTCCTTCTCTCACTCTTTGGTAACCTGATCAGTTGACACCAGCTTATATCATAAGCAACCTTTCAATCTAATACTCTTAAAGATTGAAACTAAACACACCAGTGAATGTGGTAGAAGACCGGTGCTCCAACCTCAGCTCTGGTGCCTGGTATCTAGGTATGACTGGGCCCCTTACATTCCATGAGTTTCAATGTCTTTCCCTGTAAAATATGAACAACAACATAGCCCATTTCCCACAAGATTAAATCGAGCTGGGTGTGGTAGCACACGCCTGTAATCCCAGCGGCCCGGGAGGTGGAGTCAGGAGGCTCGGGAGGTGGAGTCAGGAGGATCGCAAGTTCGAGACCAGAGGCAGTCTGCGTAACTTAGGGAGATCCTGTC
>VMDO01007789.1:0-88765 GCA_007922755.1 Pedetes capensis
TTCTTCTCCTTCTTCTCCTTCTTCTTCTTCTTCTTCTTCTTCTTCTTCTTCTTCCCCACCTCTCTCTCTCTTTCTCTCTCTCTCTCTCTCCTTGATTGGTGTTTGACTGAAATATCAAGATGTAGTCATCTTGCACCCATAGTACTTTATGAAATGAATTGGCAAATTGAAGAGTAGGCTTGGAGATTTATGTGCCATTACATTATTATTGTACTTTTTCTGTCCTACTTTTTCATCTGGCTGAGAGAGACCCTAGTTTAGTGATAATGTTTAAAGAGCACTTTGGTCCCCGGACAAACCAAGATTGTCATTCTTTTTATTAAATTTAGTCTCCTCCTCTTGCTTAACCTGAACATAGCTATATCCATCCTAGTTCCTAACATATTATAGAGAATTTCTATACTTGGAATTCAAAGTGAAATATTATGGAAGAAAATCCCATAGTCAATAAAATATTTCATATTAGATTTTTAGTGGCATGGTGAGTTAAAGGAGATTTATTTTGTTTATGCTTTTTAAAAAATCATTACTTAGTCTTCATTGCTTTTGACTATAAGATTGGTAGTTCCCAGAGAAAAATGATTCTTACATATTTTACACCTTAAAATAAAATTCTACCTACTAATTTTTCATTTTTAAAGAAATCTTTAATAAGAATCCCATCACTAATTTCAGCATGCCCTACAGCTTGAAACATTTCAGTTGGTTGCATCTAAATTACATATTGGAATTAAGATGAAGTTTCTCTAAAAACTATAAACCATGAAAATCCTGCACTTATTTTTCCTTTAAGTTGACCATAAAATATCAGTTTTTATTTTTCATGTGACCTAAGAACATATCTGGAACTGTGAAGAAATCTCTTTCCTGAGGGAAGAAACAGATGCTGTTGAGTTCTGAGAATCTCTTCCTATTAATGCTCTTAGTAAATATAACTTTCTTGTGGAAGATCTTCATGTGTGTTACTTCCATTTATGTACCAGTGCCTTGGAATTTTGTATCTTTGTCTCAGACCTCTCTCTTGAGAATTAGTTATTTTTCAAGATTCCTGCTCACTGTACGCATTTGGTTATTCCACACAATTACGATTAGTGCTGCTGTCCAGTGCCCAATGCACAACTTGGAAATCTTTTCTTTACAAAAAATATTTCTTCCTCACAAAGTGTTACCAAATTTTCCATTAAATACTTCTTAAACTACTTCTCCTGTAAGTTTTTTTTTAAATTCCATCCTTTTATCCTCATACCCAGCTTTACCACTTACTTGCTCTATTACTTTCAGATAATTTATACTTTTTTCTTTTCTTTTGGTACTTAGGGGTTGAGCCCAGAGTCTCGCACATACTTTGCAAGTGCTCTACCACTGGGCTGTAACCCCAGCCTCTTTTTTATTGAGTCAGGATCTAGCTAAATTGCTCAGGTTGCTTCTGACCTCAAACTTGTGATCCTTCTTCCTCAACTTCCTGAGTTGCTGGAGTTATAGGTGTGTACCACCACATGCCTAACTTACCCATTTTCTATTTCCATTTCTTAATCTGTAAAGTGGGGATGGTAATAGATTTTACTTTATAGGATTTTTGTAAGCATTAAATGAATTGATACCTGTTAATTGCTTAAAAGCATGCCTAGAACAGAGCAAGTCCCATAATATGTTCAGGCCTTCTCCTCCTCCACCTTCTCCTCCCCCTCTTTCATCATCATCACTACTACCCCCTATCTTAATTAAGGCTCTGATCACCTGCTGTCTAAATATGTCACCAGCCTCCTAACATTCCCTTCTGTATCTATTCCTGTTCTTTTCCAATTTGTGTTTGACAATGACTTCAGAATACTCTGTCTAAATCACAAATTGCACCCTTGGCCACCCTGCTTAAAATCTGTTGATATACTTTGTTAGGT
This sequence comes from Pedetes capensis, assembly GCA_007922755.1. NCBI lineage: Eukaryota > Metazoa > Chordata > Mammalia > Rodentia > Pedetidae > Pedetes > Pedetes capensis. The sequence goes on from VMDO01007789.1 coordinate 1,899, forward strand.
TCTTAATAACTAGTTACTGAAATGAGAAGATGAACAAAAATGTCTACATAGCAAGGTTTAAGTAGAAAAAAATTATGAACAAATGAATGAAATAACTGGAATGTTATTCACATTCTCATATGATTGCTTATAGGCTTTCAAGTTTGTTACCTCTACTGTGCACTATTTTTATTTGCATAAAAGTCAAGATCTAGATTTATGTTTTATAATCATTTTTCTAGGGTCTCTTTGTCCTCAGTGATCTTCTCTCACTCAATTTCCAATTATTTTCTTTCTTTGAGGGGTTTTAATTACTATAAACATATTGTTTTCCTAGATTGCTGGCTGGATATACTTTTCCAGCATTATTAGTGCTGTTCTCAATCTCTTTCTGATATATGCAAAAAAAGGAGCATGACATACTGCTTTAGCTTTGTTTAAAATAACAACATGGTTTGCTCTCAATTTTTATTATATTCTAATCTATTGTAGATGCACTTTTTAAAAGTCAGGTTCAACTAATTATCCACGTAAAAAGGCATATTCCCAAATCCCAAGAAGATAACATTATAATCCATAAATGACAGCAAAGGCCACTTGTTTGCTAACCTGTGAAAATATCTAAAGTAGGTGTCCTTCACTTCTCCTTTCAATGCATTTCCTCTTTTTTTGTTTACATTTTCCATATTTATTATGTAATCCAGATAGTGACTTCCTCCCAGGTATTTGGTAAAATATTTGTTTCAGAGATGAATGAATGATGGATGGTGTTAACCTTGCTTCAGATATTTGCATGTTACCTGGGAATTCCTGAGAGCCACGATGTGCTCCAAGGCCAAATGAATATTCTATTGGTGGAATTTAAGGAAGAGATACCAGGAGGTATCTTGGCACATGAAGCTGTTCCTGGGATTTTCAAATCATAATGAAAATGTGTTTATGGTGCCGGCACACACTTTCCTCCCTTAAGAAGTCCTAAAGCTTATGAATGTATTAATATTTTCATCCTATATGCATACGATATGCAGTATGTTTTGAAATACATGTACATTGTGTAATGGCTAATTCAAGCTATTAACATATGTGTTATGTCATATACGTATCATTGACTCATGTAGAGAACACTTGAAACCTATTCTCTTAACACTTTTCAAGCATATAATTGATTTTTAATTGTCATTAAATCAGTAGCAAGTTGATGGAGATCTCTTGAATTTACTCCTCCTGACAGAACTTTTATGTCCTTTAATTAGCATCTTGGTTTCCACTCTATCTGCCTCAGACCCTAGCCTCTAATAACCCCCACTCACTCTTTCTTTTAATGAGTTTGAGTTTTATTAGAGCCCACATAAATAATATCATGTGCTTTTTGTCTTTATGTGCTTGGCTTTTTTCACTTGTTAAGTATAATTTATGGGAGGCCATTGGTTTGGCCTGAGCTCCTACACTAGATGGAATTGAATAAGCCAAGGTGGACTTACATATGCTGGTGTTCCACACCACACAGCCCAAACTCAGATGTTTAACTGATTTGCTAAGAAATCAGGAGACAAATAATAGTCCAATTCCCAAACAGTCCAGTTTTAGCTGGCATGATAAGGAAGTTCCTTTTGCCTTAATTTTAACAATGAAAATGAGTTTAAAACAACCCATCTGCTGCTTGTTCCCTGTTTTGCTTTCTTTAGTTCTTTTCTGCCTGTAAAGCCACCCTCAGGGTGAAGGGGTACACACTGATCATCCCAGGACTCAGGAGGCACAGGTAGGAAGATTGGGATGACAAGGCCAGCCTGGGCTACGTAGTGAGAACTTGATAAAAAAAACCAAAAACCAAAACCCAACAGCCAAAACAAAACAAAACAAAATAAAAACAAACCAGCAAAAACCAACCAAAAAAAAAAAAAAAAAAAAAAAAAAAAAAAAAAAAAGCCAACCTCCTCTGCTCACTTCACTGGAACACTTGTTCTGTTTCATAGAATGAGGTATTGCCCAATTCTAGAACTGAAAATATTTAAACTAAATATCTTAATTTTTTTCTTTTGATGCACTTAACATAATGCTCTATGTTGTTGCAAAGGATAGGATTTCCTTCTTTTGTAAGGCCAAAGTGTGTTCTGTTGTACATCTATGCCACCTTTTCTTAATCTGTTTATCCACTGATGGACAATTAGATTGAGTCTAATCTTGGCTATTGTGAATAATGCTACAGTGAACATGGGGGTGCACATAACTCTCTGACATTGCTTTCATTTCCTTTGCATATATATATACACCCATGAGTGGAATTGCTGGATAATATGATAGACCTATTTCTCACTTCTGGAGGAACTTCCATATTGTTTTCCATAAGGGCTGTTCTGATTTACATGTCTATGAACAAAGTATACAGGAACTCTTTTTTTTTCACAACTCCACTGACACTTATTATCTCTCATCTTTTGGATAATTGCCAGTCTAATGGGAGGGAACTGATATCTTATTGTGGTTTTTGTTTGCATTTTCCTGATGATTAGTGAAATTGAACATGTTTTTGTGTACGTGACTTTTTATGTCTTCTTTTGAGAACTGTCTATTCAAGTCCTTGTCCAATTTTTAATTAGGTTATCTGTTTTCTTGCTATTGAGTTGTTGAGTTCCTTGTATATTTTGGATATTAATCACTTACCAGAAGTATGGTTTGAAATATTTTCTCCTGTTCCACTATTTTTTTCACTTAGTTATTTCCTTTATTATGCAAAATCATTCTAGTTTGATGTAATCCCATTTGTCTGTTTTGCTTTTGTTATTTATGCTTTTGAGGTCATATAAAAAATTTCCTAAACCAATGTCATGGAGCTTCTTCCCAATGTTTTCTCTTAGCAGTTTTATAATTTCAAGTCTTACTTTTAGGTGTTAAATAGATTTGGTGTTGATTTTTTCTATAGTCTGAGATAATGGCTAGATTCCATTCTTCTGCATGTGGATGTACAGTTTTCATAAATATATATATTTATATATTATATATATATTTATATATTTTTATATTATATATATATATTTATATATTTTATATATATATATTTATATATATATAATTTTTTTTTATTATTTTGGTACAGTACTGGAGTTGAACCCAGTGCCTCACACATGATTTTGAAGTACTCTGCAAATGAGCTGAACCCCCACCCCATTTTCACTTTTTGTTTTTATATGGGTCTTATTAAGTTATGCAGGCTGCCTCTGGTCTCAAACTTGTGATTCTCCTGCCTCTGCCTCCCGAGTCACTGGGATACAGGCATGCACCACCACATCTGACCCCACATCATTTATTCAAGAGACTATAATCAACACCCTTGGAAGCATCAGTCAAGAAATCAAAAGACGCATTGCTCTAGGAAAAACTGTGGCTAAAGGTCTCTTTAGACTATTGAAAAGTAAAGATGTCACACTGAAGACGAAGGTGCGTCTGACTTATGCCATGGTATTTTCAGTAGCATCATGTGATTGTGAAAGCTAGACATTGAACAAAGGAGACAGGAAAAGAATTGATGCTTTTGAATTATGGTGCTGGAGACATCTATTGAATATAACATGGAGTACCAAAAGAACCAACAGATCTGTCCTAGAAGAAGTGCAACCAGAATGCTCATTGGAAGCAAGGATGCTAGATTGCGTCTTACATATTTCAGACATGTAGTCAGGAGAGACCAATCCCTGGAGAATGACATCATGTTTGGGAGCTCAGTAGCACTGAGCTCTTCGTTGAATCAAGACTTTCACCTATGCTGTTCGGCCGACAACACTTTTTACTCCACTCATTGTTCAGTTTTCAGCCTCAGGTCACTTCCACAGTGAAAAATTCCTAGATTGCCCCAAATAAATTAATTTCTTTCCTCATCCATGATAGCATTCTGCTGTTTTCTTTCATAATAGCAATCTCAGTTAGTTATTACGTATATTTGTTTATTAATTATTTATATGTTTCTCAACTAGACTGGATTAGACTGTCCTCTTCCACACTTAGCTCTGGACTGAGGCCCCATTAAGGGTTATTTTTGTGTATTTTTTCCTCCATTTTAACACTGAACACAATTAATTTAATTGTGCATTTATTTTTCTATTTTCCCCATTAAACTGTAAGCCACAATAGTGGGCCTTTATGTTTTGTTTAATGTATACTAATTTATTTGCAAAGAGTAGCTATTCAGTAAATGATGATGTAATTCAGTTGTGCCATATGTATTCCCAGGTGGCTGTCTGGGTGCAGGGGGGAGCAGATGATTGAAAGAGCCCAACAGAGGACTGATAAGATTCCAGAAGCTTGAATATGTATGTCATCTTAGTTGTATGGATATGTTCCTGTGCATGTGGAATGGCACACATTTGAATTTTAGAACATTACCAATTCCATTCTTTTATATTCCTCATAAAGTTAATTCTCTAAAGGGAAAATTATCTGTGATTTAAATTTTTTACTTTCCTTACTCAGTTTATATAAGTTCACATATCACTTAAACAAACAACTCTTACCTTACCCTATATCTCCATTTTTGTTTCAGAATTATAGGTATACTATTTATGCCAGCAATAGGAAGTTCAACAAATCAGATTAGGAAGGTCAAGAACATAGTTGAGCAAAATACATAATCCCTAGCTCTGTATGGGGGTGAGGATACTCTAGCAAGAAGGAGGGGTGGGGAATAGCTACAAGATCTGTCTCAGAATAATGTATCTTGGAGGAAAAGGAATATTTGGATGCCTGATAGAGGTGGGCACTTATTAGCTATTTGATCCTGGCACATTACTTCATCTCTCTGGGGCTCAGTTCTTTTGCCTTGTGTTGAAAGGATTAAACCTCACTAGAAATACTTTCATGTTCTATGATTCTTGTATCCTTATTTTCTTCATAATGTTGGGAGATCAGAAAAGAATATATCTGATAAAAATATCAGAAAAAAGATGACAATTGTTAAAAAATAGAAAGATGAAGACACATGAATGGTGGTTATGAAAGGGAAAATACGTGAGAAAGTAAAGATTTATATCTCTCTTCACCTCCCCTCCAACTTTTAAAAAAAAAAACATTTATATAGTGCTAATAAATACTTATATACCATTGCCTATGTACCAGACTTGGTTCTAAAGTCTATACAAATATTAACTCATTCTATATAGAGAAGTTAAGTCTTACTTCTATCCTTTTTTTCATAGCACAGGAAATTGGAGCACAGAGTGGTTAACCAATTTAACTCAGGTCACATACACGGTAAGAGTCAGAGCTGGGTTTCAAACCCAGGCAGTCCCTGAGCCCAGAGTTCCTGCTTTGTAATGCTTATTTTACTGTTAGGATTATCATACATTTCCTTATTGAAAAACCTCCACATCAAAGACAGGAACTTACTGAACTGTAACAAAAATAATAAATCACTTGGACATATTTAGGCTAATCCATCCCCTATTTATTTCTGTGTAATTACACTTTCTCAAGAGCCTGCCACATTTGGCTTCACTGTTTTCTTATGAACTCTTCAAGCAAGACTAATCCAAAATGGAGAGGATTGTTCTTCCCTCAGCTGCAAACCAGGAGACACAAGGTATAGAGAACAAAGCCTGGTTCTGGAGAGCAAGTAGAGGCAGTGGCTCCCTCCTGCTATTGTCCAAAGAGGAAGTGCTCTCCTTCCAATGATTGCAAATTCTTTTTTAATGTTTATACCCTGTTTTCATCCTGCCACCTAGTTAAACAAATGACCACCACCACCACTACCAACAAAAACCTTCAAAAAAGAATACTATTAAAATAAAACAGAACATTTTGGTTTTACCATGAATACACTTTTCCAGTTCAAGTGCTATGTTGATGTTATACTGCAGGAGGCAGTATCTCATTAATAAAACAAGGGCCATTTTGTTTATTTTGGTTGTTGTTGATTTCTTTCTGCATTGTAGAACTGCATGATTGTCTCATTCTCTAATGCAGTTTGTTTTCTATCTATAAAGAGCTTAAAGATTTTATAAAAGGGTAGAATCAATGATTGTTGCTGATTTTTTAAGTGTAAAAATGAAATCTTTCTGCTTTCCTGTTGTTTCAGCCTATTGTTCAATTAATTCTGGCACTGTTCGTATTTAGAGTGTAAAATCTTACAGTTGGAAAGAATTAGGAAGATCATTTGCTTTGATTTGTTTTTCTCATTTTACAGATAGGGGAGTAAGATACCCCCATGCTTAACTGGTTCACTCAAGACAACCAGTGGCATCATAGCAGGGACTAGATTCCAGGCTTTTCCATCCCTGGTTCTGTGCCCTCCACATGATACCAACCTAAACTCTTTGTTCAGTCAGGGGTGCAGGCCCTGGTAACACTCATTCTTTTCTCCTCCCCAGCCAAACACACATTGTTTCCACCACAGATCCCTGGATTTTTTTCTTCTCGTCCAATTTATTTCAGAAGAAGCTATACATGAAGATCTGGGGAGCTCATGTTGATGTCTAGAGGGTCATTCAGATTTGCTAAACTTCAAGCAAGGAAATGTCTGGAGAACGATCCATCAGAAGTGCCTGGTGGGGACACTCACAGAGAACAGTCCAGATGCTGGAAGGCTAGGCCTTCCTTTGCCCCAGGGAATGGCAATCCTGTTGTCAGTGTGTGTTAGAAGTCAGCCATATGCCTCTGGCCTCTTGCCCTGACTGTCCCTGCTCCCTGGACTTCTTTTTATATTTTATTTACATATGCATATAGTTTGTGTTAACATCTTTGCTCCTGAAGCCCCACTCTTAAGAATTAGAACTGGAACAGAACTGGAACCCAAGGATATATAGAAAAATATTACCATAAAAAAACAAGTAAATGGTAGAGAAGTCTTTGATGGGGGGGGACATACAAGAGGATAAGGGGGAACCTATATGAATAATGTACAACAAAATGCATATATGGCAATGTCACGATGAAAAGCATGTGAGAATGAATCACATTAAGGTGTACATTAAAAACTTCCAATAAAAAAATAAAATTGGAATAAAGGAAAAAAAAAAGAATTAGAATTGGTATCTTAGGATAGGCTCAATACTCTTCTTCTCCCCAGGCTCCTTTATAAAAATTCCTGCCTCTGCTTCTTTCCTCAAAAAGAAAAAAATCTTATATTTCATCCTTCGGAGTTCATTTAAAATATTCCAGCCCAAGATAATCTTTTCTTCCTTTAACCTAGGACATCTGTATTGATAGCTCTGTTTGGATGTATTTTAATGAAGCAAGTCTGGCCACTCCAGTGAGATTGTGACCTAGCACAGGACATATTCCCAGCAGGTGTGCTCTTAGGTACAGCAGAGGTACTACCAAGGGGATTAGCTCACTCAAGTCCCTGTCTGGATCCTAATCTTTATTGTTACTACATTGGGAAGGACTTTGTAGTTAATTTGATTGATCACATTTCAGGATGTTGGATTAGTCCACATTTACCAAAGGGCTGATATTTACTTAAAGGTCACCCGTGGCTTTCTTCCCTCTTTCTTCCAGGTGGAAGGCAAGCTCATCCAAAGGGCAAGTTTGGCCATTTTACTCCATTTAAAAATGTGGGGAGCTGCCTAATAATAAAATTCAGATTTGGAGTTAGAGAGAAGGAACAGTAACCTCTTGGGCCTAAATCCAATTTACAAAGAGCTCTGCATTGGGTTCCAGGCCCAGCCAGAGCCAACTATAATAAAATGTCCTTTGATTTTGCCTTTGCACCTTAGTTCATGTCTGTGTGGTTCATGTGGAGAGATGGTGTACCTGATGCAAAGCCAAGTACACTGGCTAAATCCAGTTACAAAACATTTGCAGAACCACAAGTTTCCTCTGCTTCTTGGTAATCTATCCCTCACCTGTCCTGGGCACATACTGATCTGCTTTCTGTGGGTACTGATTGATTTGCATTTTCTTGAATTTTATATAAATTGGATCATATAGTATAAATTCTTTTCTTGGTTTCTTTCACTAAATGTAATGTTTGGATGCTTATTCTTGTTGGGTGCATAAATAGTTGGTTTGCCTTTTCTTTTTCTTAACACTGTCAAAGAGCAAAAAATACTATATTTTTGTTTTTATTACCAATTTTTACCAGTTTTACTAATTCTTAAATTGTTTGTACTCTTTATGTTCTAGGAAATTCATTACCTATCCCAAAGTCTTACAGTACTTCTGTTTCCATTATTAACTTCTAACTTAAATCTCCTGTGACCACATATTATATACTGAGAGATTTTGATCTTTTTACATTTATCAAGACATGTTTTTTGATCCCATGTTCTATCTTGGTGAATATACCATGGACATATACATTTGAAAATAATGTATACTCTGCAGTTGCTGAGTCTGTTAGTTATGGTAGGGTAGTTGATGATGTTTTTTTCAGATTGTCTCTGTCTTTAGTGGGATTGTATCTGGCTCTTTTATCAATTGCTGAGGGTGAGGTGTTAATACCTTGAATTTAGATTACAGAATTATATATTTCTCCCTTTATTTTTGCCAGTTTTTGCCTCATGTTTTTGAACTTTAGTATTAGATTCAGACATTCATACATATTTGTGATTTTTATATCTCTCTTTATTGTTAGTTTTGTTATCTGTAATAATACTCTTTTGCCTTGCAGTCTAACTTCTCTGATATTAACAAGGGCACTGGAGGCTTCTTATTCTGGACCTTTTGTTTAGTATGTATTTTTCCAGCCATTTAATTTCAACCTATCGCTTTCTTTATACATAAAGTATATCTTTCTCAGTCACCATGTATTTGCTCTTGCTTTTTTTTTCCTAATGATTTGAGACATAGTCATGCCATGTTGCCTAGGTTGGTCTGGAAGTTGCTATGTGGCCCAGGTTCACTTGCAACTTGCCATCTTCCTGCCTCAGTTTTCTAAGGGCTGGGATTACAAGCATGTGCCATCACCTGGCTTGTTTTTACTTTTATTCATTCTGAAAATTTCTTCATTTCATTTTGGTTGTTTACTTACTGTTAAATACAATTTGTTGATGTGATTAAGTTTATGCCTACTATATTATTATCATTTTTTCTGTTGGCTCCTCTGTTTTAGCCCAGTCTTATTCCTTTCTTACATTTTTCATGTTATTTAAATATTTCTAAAATTATATATATTTGTGTGTATATATATGTTGTTTAGTTATACTTATTGCATTATTTAGTTTTAGTGATTTTTCTCATGATTACATTATATATTCACTATAGACATTTATAGTCTACTAAGAATATTGTATTGCTTTATGTATGATGGGTTGTGTTGGTGATAGGTGTCATTGAGTCAGGTCCAACTCATAGTAACCCTATGTAAAAGAGAGTGAAACACTTCCCAACACTGCCAGGCACACCATTGTTTTAATGTTTAAGCCCGCTATAGCAGACACTGTGTCACTCTATGTAGTTGAGGGTCTTCCATTTTTTCACTGACTCGCCAATCTGTCAAACATAATGCCCTTCTCCAGGGATTGGTCCATCTTGGCAACACGTCCAAAATACATAAGTCACAGTCTAGCCATCCTTGCTTCCAAGAAGCTCTCTAGTTACAACAGATCTGTTGATTCTTTTGGCAGTCTGTAGTATATTTAACATTCCTCTCTAGCACCATAATTCAAAGGCATCAATTCTTCTGTCTCTTTTATTCAACATCCGTCTTTCACAACCATATGATGCAACTGAGAATACCATGGGATGAGTCAGGTGCACCTTTGTTGTCAAAGTGACATCTTTACTTTTTAACACTTTAAATAGGTCTTTTGCAACAGCTTTTCCCAAGGCAATGCATCTGTTGATTTCTTGACTGTTACTTTCATGGGTGCTGATTGTAGAACCAAGTAAAGCAAAATCTTGGGACAACCTTAATCTTTTCTCCATTTATCATGAAGTTGCTTACTGACCTAGTCATAAGGATTTTTGTTTTGTTGATGTTGAGGCATGATCCATACTGAAGGCTGGGTTCTTTGATGCTCATTAGTAAATGTTTCAAATCCTCTTCACTTTTAGCAAGCAGAGGTGTGTCATCTGCATAACACAGGTTGTGATTGAGTCTTCCTCCAATCACTATGTCACTTTCTTTTTCATAAAGTCCAACCTCTTGGATTTTTTGCTCAGCAAAGAAATCGACAAGATATAGTGAAAGAATACAGCCATGACACACACCTTTCTTGATTTTAAACCAGACAGTATTTCCTTGTTCTGTTCAAATGACTGCCTCCTAGTCCATGTACAGATTTCTCATGAGTACAGTTAGATGCTCTGTTATTCCCATTCCTTGCAATGTTATCCATAATTTGTTGTGATCCATACATTCAAATACCTTTGTATAGTCAATGAAACATAAATAAACATATTTCTGGCATTTTTTGCTTTCAGGTAATATCCATCTGACATCAGCAATGATGTCTCTGGTTTCATAACCTCTTCTCAATCCAGCTTGATTTTCAAGCCATTGCTTGTCTATATACTGTTGCAGTTGCATTCAAATGATTTTAAGCAAAATCTACTGCATGAGATATTAGTGGTGTTGTTTGATAATTTCCATATGTGATCATATCCCCTTTCCTAGGAATAGGCACAAATATGGATTTCTTCCAGTCAGTTGGCTAGGTAGCTATTTTCCAAATTTCTTGGCATAAACATTTGCCTCTATGTATCTGGGGTAGCAGAGAGCAATACACTGACCCCACCTGAATGAAATATCCCTAAACAGTTTCAGTTAACAAACATTTTCATTCCAATGTATATTGGGATATTTATTTTTTCAATCTTTCTTATTAGAATTGGACTGTCAGGATTCTGAGCTTTGTATCCTTAGGTCATTTAAAACCATTTGTTCATTATTGAACTTTGATGGATTTTTATTTTTTAATTAATGCCATTTTGAAATTGCTCTACCAGCTAGTGACACAGATAAGTTAATAACTAATAATAAAATGTAACTAACTGTCTTCAAAATACAGATGATCCCAAACTTATAATGATTCAACTAATGATTTTTTAACTTTTTGATAATATGAAACTGAAACCTATTCAGTAGAAACTGTCCTTCAAATTTTAAATTTTAATCTTTTCTCAAGGTACCAATGTATATTATGATATTTTCTGCAATGCTCGGCAATAGCACTGTGCAGGAGCTCCCAGTCAGCCATGCGCTCACAGGCATAAACAACAGGTAATTCAGAGTGTGCTGGGTTGCTAAGCTGTGATGTTCAGTAAATTAGGCATATTGAATGCAGTTTTAACTTAATATTTTCAACTTATGATGGGTTTATCTGAATGTAATCTCATCATAATTAAGGAGCATCTGTATACTGCAAAACTATAGTAATCAAAACAGAATGGTACTGGTATGAAAACAGATACATAACCAATAGAACAGACTAGAACCCAGAAATAAATCCTTGCATTTGCAACCAACTGATTTTTGACAAAAGTGGCAACGATACATAATGGTATCTTCAATAAACAGCATTAGGAAAACTGAATATCCACATACAGAAGAATGAAATTGTACCTTTACCTCACACTACAGATAAAAACAGCTCCAAATGGATTAAAAACTTAAAAACAGGACTTGAAATTATAAAACTACTAAAAGAGAACAGGGGAAAATTTCTATGACACCAGCCTGAGCAGTGATTTTTTATATATATAAACTCAAAAGCACAGGTGGCAAAAGCTAAAACAGGCAAATGGAATTATATCAAACACTTTCTTCATGACAATGGAAACAATCAGCACAATAAAGAGACAATCTATGAAATGGGAAAAAATGTTAAGTGATATAAGATAGGAACATAAAGACAAATATCACATTATGTTACTCATTTTGGGAACCTAAAAATTTATGAACTCAGAAATAAAGAGGAGAATGTGAGTTACCAGGAACTGGAGTGGTTGGTACAAGTGGGTGGTGAGAATAGGGAGAAGTTAGTCAAAGAATACAAAATTGCAATTAGGAGGAAGAATTTCAAGTCATCTATTGTGCACCATGATGATTATAGTTAACAATGACATATCATATTCTTGAAAAGTACTAAGAGAGTGGATGTTATTTATTCTTAGCTCAATCATAATTATGAGTTAGCTGGATTTAATCATTATAGATGTACATATGGCTCAAAACATGTTGTACATGATAAGTTTAATTTTTCAATTAAAAATAATTTGAATCCCCTTAAACAATAATATGTAAAATTTCTTTTTCTCCTTAGAAGAATGAATAAATAAGGGAATTGTGACATGATATGTTCAATTGAACCACTTTTTAGAGAAACATAATACAGCCATCAGAAGAGATTTATAAGTTCATAACTTCTGTTCTTTTATTATCCTTTCCTTCTCTTCTCACTTAGATCTCAAAAGCTATTAGAATATCTTGGTTACAGCAAGGGAATGCATACTTTGAAAAGTTCTCCTACAGTGATCCCAATACTCTTTTCTTTAAATTCTGAAGTTAGAGCATGAAAACTTTTATCTTGTTTCATTTGTTTTCCTGTGGCAGAAGTGAGAAGATGCTGAGGATTATTTCTCAAGGGAGAATATGTACTTTTTATTCTTTACAAGAGGAATTTCTATTTCATCTTGCTTGAATAGTTGGGAAATTGATGTGGCAGAAGACCACAGTTAGTTTCTTGGGGGTATTTCTTGTTTATGAGGCAAAAAGTCATTAAAATAGTTATTTCTGTATGCATTTCTGTTAAACTTGTAAGTCACAGACATGTGACCTCTTGATTTCTTGAATTTTGGTGTAGGATGTCACTGTGCCAGAAGACGGATGAGGTTTGAAGTCAAAATTGTTTAGACTAAACTTGCAAGTGTTATAACAAATAGTATGGAAAATTGATAAATTAATTAGATTATTGTTGGTAGTGAGCCAAGATCTATGTCCTAGGGACAGGGCAGCCCTTGCATTTTGGATAAGGTATTTTTCCTTTCTATTCTCTAGATTCATTTGTAAAATGAATGGGTTGGACTAAAGCACAGATTTTATGTGACATTGTAGCAGCCCCCTTTTCTCAATGAAACAGGGAAAGAACTGAACATTCAAACAGGAAGAAGGAGAGTCTGCTTTAGTTGAACAAGGCTGCTAGGGTCTCCTTGAACTTTTTTTTTTTTTTTTTTTTTTAAGTTAGCGTTCAAGGCCTCCTGAGAAAGAGAGCTTTCTACATAACATTCTTATATGAATGGTTTGTGGATCATTATTTGAGAGCCAGGGGTCTGGGTCCCTTTCCAGCCCCAAAATTCAATGGACGCATTATATGTGGGGCAGTGCGGTAGGTTTACTTTAAGGTGGATGTAAATTTCACCATGTAAATTTCTATTCACTAATTGAAAAACTTTCTTAAGGAAATAGTATCTTTATTCCTACCTGAGTGTGATCTCATTTGAATGCTGCCTCCTCTATACTCACTCCATCAATTATCTCCTCTCTTTCTTATATCTCTTGATGTTCATGGACTTTGTCACCTTTTTTCATTTCTCTCCTTCCCTCCCTCCCTCCTTTTCTCTCTCTCTCTTTCTCTCTCTCCCTCTCTCTCTCTCTCTCTCTCTCTCTCTCACACACACACACACACACATACACACACTCCTTCCAACACAAAGAAAACAATCTCCATTGAATCTGCATTGACACTTCTTTTCTAATTACAACTCTATAAAAAAATACACATTTTGTATCTCTCTTTCCTCACCATTCACTCTTTAATATACTACAATTTGGCTTTTATCATCGCACCCACATTGAAAGTTCTTCACTAAGTTTACCTCTTGATTGTCAAAAGTTTTCAATTTTTCTAGTGAAAGTTTTCAATTTTTCTTTAACTTAATTCTGAGTAATTCCATATTCTTGCCTCACGTTTTTGTTTTTTGTTGTTGCTGTTTTTCTGTAACTGTACTCTCTTGTGATTTATTTACTGGTTTGTTTTTTTTTTGTGGGGGGCTCTTTTACCTCTGCCTTATTTTAATATGTGGTGTTTCCTTGAGTCTTTAGTATTTTTTCTTTTCAAACAACCCATTTTCTCTAGAAAATTTCACTTGGGTCCAACGTGGCTCTATTTGCCACTTAACTGTTGATAGTTCTAGAAACTTTGTACCTGCTGTTCGAACTGCTCTGTAGGTTTCAAGACTTAAAAATCCAATTTGAGTATCCCCCAAGGCACCTCAAACTCAAAATGTTCATCATAGAATTCACCTTGATCCTGCACACTGTGTCAGTTCTGAATTTATTGTTTCTCAGTCCAAATCTTGCCTTCATTGCCTGCTCTGTAATAATGGAGCCAGGTCCTTTCAGCTGACATGATGTTGAGCTTTGTCAACAGCATGTTGAAGGGCAGGAGAAGAGGGAGGGCATTCTCTCGCTGGTCCCTGTGCCCCTCTAGACAGGCTTCAGCAGCATCCAGGGCCAGTAGCTGGGGCATGGGCTGCTTCTGCCTGGCCAGATTTCCCCTGCACCCTGAGGGTAGGCTTCCATTAAATCCAGTCTCATGATGCCTGTTGACAGATGGCTTCCTCCACTATTCCAGATATCAGAATCCTGGTATATTCTGCTGATGTGACATCTCAGCAGCAAAATACTTTGTTATTGCTGGGCTATACCTACTTCTCTCTCACAGTCCAACTTTCAACTGTGGGAGAAAGACATCTATTCCAGATTTGTTTCTTCCTTGGGTGTTTGTTTCAGTCCTAGAGGTAGTAGTTGCTGTCTGTACCTGCTGTTTCTGCAGTCTTCAAAGTCCTCTTTTCCTTTAGTAGATTATCTCCCTATTTTAGTTAATTCTATGCATTAAGCTTTCTCTGTTTAAAATACTATGTGATTCTCTCTCCCCATTAAACCTAGACACGTACACTTCTTTTTTTAAATTCCTCATCCGAGCCGATCACTAGCAATACTCCCTCTTACTTTTAATATGTATAATATTTAATCAGTCACTGTTGTTGTTGTTGTTAGTTGTCATCTAGTCAGTGTCTGACCCATAGCAACCTTGTGTACAATGGCAAAACACTACTGTCAGTACTTCTCTGCTGTTCATAGGGTTTTCAATGGCTGATTGTTTTTTGGGAGTGGGTTGCTGGGTCCTTCTCCCAAGCTTACAGCACCTGGTGTTTCTAGGCAGTCTCCCATCCAAGTACTAACCAGGCCCAACCCTGCTTAGCTTTTGAGATCTGAAGGGATCAGATGCCACAGTGCTATGGCTACAGGTTAATCAATCACTGGATGCTATTTATTCACTCTATTAAATGCTTTTCTTACAGCTCATCTCTACTTTATCCTTACTATCTTCATGCTCGTTTATAGTCATACTATGTTTTTCTTGGACTCTTAGACTCCTTTCACTTCACTACAGCTTATTCTTACTGATATACCACTCAATGCTTCTTTTGTTAGTCTTGTAAATCATACTTATTTACTTCTTTGGAGCATGTTTTATGTTGGGTAAGAATGATTCCACTTTTATTTTGTGATGACCTTTGGGTATGCATCTAAATTGTGTTCATGATTTACCTATGACTGGTAAACTCAGGTGTTCAGGGATCTGATAATGAATCCCTGAGTCCATATCTATGTGAACCAATTGATTTTACATCATAGCACCACAGCACAGTGGCTAAGAATGTGGTATTTGAACCTGGTCTGCTTGGTTTGAATCCCCACCTTTATACTTACCAGTGATATAACCTTTGGAAAAATATTTAACTTCATTGTGCCTCATCTTTATAATGGAGACAATGATATCATTTATCTCATGATGCTATAATGAGTATTAAATGGGTATCAATACTTTGAAAGTCTTTAGAACATTTGTTATTGCAGTTATTAAATAAATAGAAAATATATTTTTAATCAGAATATATTTAATTATGTTATTTATCTTTCATTATTTGATGATGATCATCATCATATGCAATTTAAGCATTTATTGCTTTGATGTTTTTTCGGTACTGAACTCAAGGCCTCACACATGCTCTTTTGCTATTGCTGAGCTGCACCCTCACCCATTTTTTAGTTTTTGAGACAGTGTCTTGCTAAATTACGCAGGCTGCCTCTGAGCTCAAACATGCGATCCTCCTGCCTCTGCCTTCAGAGTCATTGGAATTACAGGCATGTACAGTTGCACCTAGCTTATTGCTTTGATTTTAAACATTATCCTTCTACCATCTTGGGAATGGCCTATAAAGCACTGCCTCAATAGTGAGTGGACAAGAGAGAGAGAAATCAGTATGAACTAGTCACAATTACTACAAAACCAACTCAAAGGTCACAAAGGACAGCAGACACATATGCTGTTTTTTAATACAAGGACTTATTTTTCTCTCAGAAAAAGTTGATTGAATATCCTGGTGATTTGCTCTATGATTCCATGCCTTTGTGTCATACAGTTTTTTTTAATGTATTTGATGTTTTCATTTTCTAATTTAGAGGGCACTTATTAGAGCAGCCCACATTTCATCATTAAGAACTCTTCTCTCAGCAAAGGCTTTTACATTATTAGAAACACTCTGGGCATTTAAGGAAGAAGGCTGCGTGACTTCATCCACTTGACAGGGGCTCTATTAATTTTTTTTGAAAAGTTAGCTAGAGCTATAATCATTTAATTACTTTTTATTTGTCAAAAAATTTCTGATTAGCCTTCTAGCAATTCTAGATACTTTAGTGACTGACAGCAAAGCAAGCAGAAAGCTGGTGCCACAACTGTCTGCATGTGAACAACTTATTTAAGAGAGACCTTTTCAGCTGGGTGTACATGCTTATAATCACAGTGACCCAGAAGGCTGAGGCAGGAGGATTGCAGGTTCGTGGACAGAGGCAGCCTGCATAACTTAGCAAGACCCTGTCTCAAAATAAAAAGTAAAAAATGGGCTAGGGTGCAGCTTAGTGGTAGAGCATTTGTAAAATGTGTGTGAGGTCCTGGATTCAATCACTTAGTACTGCAAAAAGAGAAAGAGAAAGAAAAAAAGAAAAAAGAAAAGAAGATCAGCCTTGTCAACTGCTTCAAACAGCCAGGTCAGCACTGGAGAGAAAAGCCATAAAAAAAGCTGTTTAAAAATATCCTAGCAACAAGAAAGATAACTGGACTTGAGAAATCTGCTCATGGCAGAAAGGAGGAAAATACATATTTCTTTAGTGTACTTAATGTACATATTTGCTTAAAATATGATCTCCAGTACTTTATTAATTTCTTCAACCTTAAGATATTTGACATTAGAGAATTTTCTTCTTTGTATACTTTCAATCATCTCCAAATGGTAGGCCTCCTGAAGTTTGAAGGAATCATGTGGCTCAAATATGTTACATTTCCAGCTGGGGATCCAGGAGGCTTTTGGAGAGAACAATGAGAATTTGATTCCTCATAAGGCATACCTGCCTGTGAATGGCAAATACAAAACAGATTTTCAGAAAGGTGTTACAATTTTTCATCATTCTCTTAGTAAATGGGTTTCCTCCCCAGGTGAATAATCATTCCTTTTAATAACTGATATAAAAGAAAAAATATTCAAGATAGGCCTTTTTTAATTAATGTAAAAAAACTAATAAAGCTGATATAAAAGAGAAATTCTACTTTCTGATATTAGCTTATTTTTCTCTCACAATATGCAATGTATTTTTGATGTGATGTGTGTGTGCATGCTCAAATAGGAATGGTTTTCAAACTTTCATGTCAATGAGAAATCTCCAGGAAACTTGTTAAAATATCAAAGTTTCAGGTCCTGTCCTTAGAGTACTGGTCTGGAATCTGCAGATGATTCTAATGGAGAAGCTCAGTAGACTACACTTTCAGAAAACTGATTTATGGATTAGAGAGGGGAAGATTGAATAATTTCAAAGGAAGGAAAGATCATCTGTGTGCAGAAACAATGCCAGGGCCTAAGGATACAAAGATTATTAAAAAGCCTTCACAGTCATGGTCAAGTATGAACTATGCTTTCTATAGCACTGGTAGGAACATAGGGTCTCATTCCATCTTCTGTAGAGCTATTTAGAAAGCAGAATTGCTCTAGAGGCTCTCACAGTGTTATTAAGTAGTGGTCTTCAGAAATATTCTTACCTTTTCTTGGTTGAGCTAGTGATTTGCTTAAAAATTGTTGGCATTTTCTATGTGTAATGCCACCCATGTTGAACTGGAGTACAATTATTGTAGGCTGAATAATGGATTTATTTGATTCTGTTATCCATATTTTGAGTTAATGCCTCATTATGTACATTTATGCAAAATAAAACAAAGTAGTATTTTGAGCCAATAATACTGTCCTCTTTTTAAGAAGAGTTAAAAGAGTAAAATGAAATCAAGTTCAAGAGAATGAACATCAGGGAAACATATGAGTGTGACATCTGTTGTCCTTCTGGAGAAGCCCCTCTGAGGACTTGAGAGTCATCAAGGGGTGCTTGGTATGGACACACAACCTGCAAATTCACAGCAGGTCCCCACCTCCATCAGAGTTCAGTAGCATTCAGAGTCAAGGAAAGAAGGTTTTTCTGTTGGCTGAGGATCAACATCTTGCTGTTTTGAACTCACTGTAAAAGTGATGGGAAGAAGAAGAATTAATGAGTAAATTTTCAGAGCCTGGTGAACAACTTCCCAGAAAACTTTATAGCATCATTCTTGTGTTTTGGGAAAAGAGGCCTGAGAAGGAATGCTCCTCTTTATTTTCTATACTATTTAATCTAAGTACTATACACTTATAAATTTTTTTTGGAAAAAAATTCCTTGAGTCTTAACCATTTCATTTTAAGGAATATAAATTTCCAATTTAATCTCAATCTTTTTTAAAATAAGTAAGATAGAAGAAGAGAAACATATTTGTGCCTATTCTCAAGAAAAGGCATCCAACCAAATGCAGAAATTATAGAATAATATCATTAATATCTCAAGCACGTAAAATTTTGCTAAAGATAATTCAAAAGCAACTGCAGCAGTATATAGACAGGGAACTGCAAGAACATCAAGCTGGATTCAGAAGAGGTTGTGGAACTAGAGACAACATTGCTGATGTCAGATGGATATTAGCCAAGAATAGAGAATATACATATATTCTCTATAAAAGATGTATATCTATGTTTTATTGACTATGCAATGGCATCTGACTGTGCTTCACGAAAAATTATTGATATTGCAAAGCATGGGAATAACAGAGCACTTAATTGTACTCATGAGGAATCTGCACATGGACCAGGAGGCAATTGCTTGAACAGAACAAAGAAACATTGCCTGGTTTAAAGTCAAGAAAGGTGTGCATCACAGCTGTATCCTTTCACCATTTCTTGTCAATCTCTATGTTGAACAAAAATCCAAGTAGTTGGACTGTACGAAGAAGAATGCGGCATCATGATTGGAAGAAGACTCATTAACAGCCTGAGTGCATTATGCAGATGGCACAACTCTACTTGCTGAAAGTGAAGAGGATTTGAAACATTTACTGATGAAGATCAATGAACATGGCCTTCAGTATGGATTGTGCCTCAACATCAACAAAACAAAAATCCTTACTACTGAGTCAGTAAGCAGCTTCATGATAAATGGAGAAAGATTGAGGTTGTCCAAGATTTTGCTGTACTTCGTTCTACAGTCAACACCCACAAAAGCAACAGTGAAGAAATCAACAGATGCATTGCATTGGAAAAGCTGTTGCAAAAGACCTCTTTAAAGTGTTGAAAAGTAAAGATGTCTCATTGACAACAGTGGTGTACCTGACTCATACTGTGGTATTCTCAGTTGCATCATATGTTTGTGAAGGCTGGACACTGAATAAGGGAGACAGAAAAAGAATTGATGACTTTGAATTATGGTGCTAGAGATGAATATTAAACATACCAAGGATTGCCCAAAGAATCAACAGATCCATCCTAGAAGTGCCACCAGAGTGTTCTTTGGAAGCAAGGATGGCTAGACTGTATCTGATGTATTTCAGACATGTTGCCAAGAAGGACTGATCCCTGGAGAAGGATATTATGTTTGGGAGAGTGTCAGGTCAATGAAAAAAATGGAGACTCTCAAATAGATGGATTGACACAATATCTGCAAGAACGTGCTTAAACATATAAAAGATCATGTGACTGGTACAGAGTCTGGGAGCATTTTGTTCATTTGTACATAGTGTTTCTATGAGTTGTACCCAACCTGATGGCACCTCTCAAAAACAATAACAACCTTGATTCAAAAATATCCCTCTATGCTTGAGATTATTCCCCAGTATGATATGACAGCACAATTTACGTATTGTATTTGTTTCCACTCAGTAGTCAATCAGTAATAATTTGTTAGACATTTACTATTCCAATTCTGAAGATATAACAATTTGTCCTACCCAATTATTCTACATTTAGTTGAGCAGAAATTTCATGAAAAAGGGAAAGTTACTAACAATTCACTAAGGAAATCACCAAACATCAAGAAGATGAAGCAGATACCAGTAACCCCTTGCTGAGAACACAGAAGGCTAAGCCAGCTCCAGGAATATCCAAGAATATACAATAGAGCAGCAAGAAGCTTGAGCATGACCTTGAAGGATGAAATCAAATTATATATAGAAAGATGTTTGTAGCAGAAGGCATGGGACAGAAGGACACATTCTTGGTGGGAAACTAATATGAGAATGAGGTTGAAATTTTATAAATTAAGTCTAAAATTAGAGATAGAAACTTAGGGAGCATAAAGTATGTTTGAGCTTTGAATACAGTGAGTTGGAAATGTACTCTATAATAAATGTGAAGATTCTAGGGTTTTACCCACTAGAATGGTCTTAGTATATCAAGAAGAAGTGGAGATCAGGTATTTGTCTTGAAACCAGCTACAGGTTGCTTGCATGGCCATTGGAATTCATTGCTCATCAGTTGTGTTTCAATTCCTCTGTAAATGTAATATTTCATGACACACTGTAAAAGCAGTGACATTGTCATACACAGCATATATATATTGAACAGAACTATGTTAGATATTGTAGGTAGAGCAGTGAAAAAAACAAAGTCTCTGCCCCCATTAAGCTTGCATTCTAATTGGGTGAGACAGACTAGAATAAAATGAAATCACATCACTATACAGGATACAGCACAAACTTAGATAGAGATGGGTTATAAAGAAAATTAGAAAATGTGGATCTAAAGAGAAACAGGGTTGAAAGGAAATAATTTAGATGGAGATAGTCAGGGAAGATCTGTTTGAGGAGGTGGTTGGTGTACACCACCAGGAATGTAGAGAAAGGAGGAAGGAATGAGAAGAAATAGAGCGCAGGTGGTCCTGGCTTTCACTGTTATTCTATGTGTTGGGAAGCAATTGTAGTGCTCTATTTTGATTATTTTCTTTCAGCAGAGGAATCACATGAACTGATTTGTACTTTAAGGACATCACAATCACATGCATCTTTGGTGGAGGGAGGAATGGACAAGAAGAGAACAATTTGGTTGCTCCTATCATGGCCCATTGAAGATGATAGAAAGTGGTCAAAATAGGGATTTTTTTTAAAGATAAGACCTCACAAACTTGCTGATGCTATAGTTTGAAATACCTGAAGTTTTATCATCCAAAGTGGGATTCTTTTGTAAGTGAAAAGGGATAATTTTAATAATTCTCCCAGGGCAGGTATTAACTAGGTCTGTCTCAGACATACTAGCTATGAGGGAGCACAGGAGAGGTTTCAAGCTCTGGACAAATACTTTTTGGGGCCCTTTTATGAATAAGGTTAAATATTAAAATATTCATGCGTCTGAGAGAAGTATGATAATTTGTTAATGAAGATTTAGAAAAATAAGTAAAGTGGTTACTTCTTTGTCTATTGTCCTATACATGTATATGTAGATTCTTTATTGTCTAGGAACCATCTCTTCCTGTTTAGGCTTATCAACAACTTGCTTGTGTTCTTTATTGTCAAATATACCTTTGCTTGGTAATTTCCCAGTTCCTACTGTTATAGTTTCGATCTGGAATGTCCCCCAAAGGTTCAAGTGTTAAAAGCTTGGCCACCAACCTGTGGCACTGTTGGTAGGCCAAGGAACCAGAAGGAGATGTGGTATAGTGGGAGGAAGTTAGGTCATTGGGTTATGCCCTTGAAAGGATATTGAGACCTCTGCCCCTTCTCCTCCCTTTCATTTTGCATCCTGGCCAGCAAAGGGAGAATAGCTTTTCTCTGTCACACACTTCCACCATTATGTCCTGGACCAAAGCAACAGGGCTCATAACCATGCACTGAAATCTCTGAAACTGGATCCAAAATAAATCTTTCTTCCTTATGGTTGACTTTCTCAGGTTTTGACAGTGATGGAAATCTAACTAACAAACCTACTATATTAACTTCCTAGCAATTTCCTAGTTTTGTGTGGTTCCTTGGTTTATGGCTTCATGTCTTTAGCCTCTGTTTCCATCTTTACATGGTATTTTGGTGTATCCTCTCCTTCTAAGGACAATAGTCATTGAATTTTAACCCAATTTTAATCTGGAGTGACCTCATCTTAACAAATTACATCTCAAAAGATCCTATTTCTAAAAAGGATCAATTTTGAGATTCTGGTTGGACATGAATTTTTCAGGTATACTGTTCAACATAATATACCCATGTCTTAATTAGTTTGGGCTACTACATAAGAAATATCACATACTGGACATTAACAATGGATTGACCCAAACAACAGGCATTCATTTCTCATCATCCTAGAAGCTGGAACTCACAATCCAGGTATGGACAGGTATGGTTCTTGGTATGAGCCTTCTTCCTGGTTTGCAGATGTCTTCTTTTTGCTCTAGCTGAGAGAGAGGGAGAGTGAAAGAGGGAGAGAGGAAGAGTAAGAGAGGTTGAGTGAACAAAAGCAATAGAAATGGAGGGCAAGAGAGAAGGAGGGAGAGATCTTTGCTTTCTCTTTAGCTTTTTATAAAAGCACTAATTCCACAATGATGTTACCCTCATGACCTCATATAATTATCTTCCAAAGGCACCATCTCCTAATACATCACTTTGGGCAGGGTGGGGGGAAGTAGCACTTTAATATATGAATTGGGAGTGCACAGGCATGCAGTCCATAGCAACCCACCACAGGAGAAAGCAGCAATGCTATAATTATTTCGAATGCCATGGCTGCTTGGATCCTCTTTGTATTGAAACAAAATAAATCTTGCTTCTGTCTGCAGGACCCTCATACCATTTATTTAACATGACTACATCATTCCTTATGTTCCTGCATCATTTTCTGTAATCTGGGTGCATACTGGCTTCCAACAACTCTGTTATTGTGACTGTGTCATCAATAGATGACAACTACAACCATAAATATAAGTCTTACCCAGATAATGTAGAAAAATATTAGCAAAAATTTATTTTTAGGTCATGTTAAATTTCCTTCTAAGAATTTTAGAAGTGTGAAACTCTCTTCTATTTGTGTCTTAGCTAAAACTCTTTTAGATTGTCATCATTGAATTCCTAGAATGTGATTTCTTTCAGTGTTGACCCCATCATGCCTTCCACCTGTGGGGAGGAGTGAACATGTACCTGCTGACAGAGTGAGAACAATTGTCCACACACTGGGAGTGTCTGTCCCTCTGCTGTGGCTAAGGCTTCCTGGGAGAACATGGCCTCACTTACTGGTTCCAGGGAGGTACCACAATTGGATGGGCCTGTTTAAGTGTTGTAGAGCAAAGATCTTCTTTGGAGGAGACAGATGCAGATAGCACAGAGGATTGTCAGGACTGTGGAAGGGCAGGATATAGAGGGATATGAGCTCAGGGTTAACATTATCTGTTTCTACTGTTACCCTTTCCCCACTCCAAGGTCTTAGGCCAGAGGTAACATCATAGTCAGAAAATGGACAGGTAAAAGTCCCCATGTGGGACCCCACACAAGGCTTAAGACAAAGGGGCTTATGAGACCTGAGCTCAGAGATGAGAGCGAGATGTGGCAGGCAGCCTATAGGATGGCTCACATCGGTCCTCATTGGATGGTGTCCATGCTCTTGAGTAATTGCCTCCCCTTTAGTGTGGGCTGTTTTCTGACTTATTTTCAATAAATGGCATATAGCAGAAGTAATGCAATGTCAGTCCTGAGGTTGGGTTATACAAAGACTGTGGTTCTTGTCTTGAGCATTCTTTCCTGGACTTTTCAACCAGGGGAAAAAAAAGTCACAGGGCATGTGGTGAGGCAGCACATGAGGTGAGGAATGCAGGCCTGCTAACAGCCAGGTGGGTGTGCCTGGAAGTGATCCTTCAGTGCATTGAATCTTCACATGGTTGCGGCCTCACAGGAGACTTTGAGCCAGATTCACCCAGCTAAACTGGCCCCAGACTCCAGGTCCACAGACATTGAAATCATAGATTTGTTTTTGGTCTTTAAATTTGGGGATAAGTCGTTATAAAGCATAAATACAGGTAGAGATAAAACTTAGTGTACTGATAGCATTCAAAATACTGAGGCTTGATGAGGTACCTCAGGAAAAGGGGATAACTACAGAAGCAGTCCAAAGATAAAGGCTTGATAAGGCATCGGCTGTGTCATCCTTTCCAGCCTGGCTTGGCAGCTCTGCTGCAGCCATAGATGAGGGAGAAGAGTGTGGTTAGCCAGGTTTGGGTTTTGCTGTGGGAAGTGGCATGGGAAGAAAGGGGCAAAGAACTGGAGAGTAGTTGTTAAGAGTGAGTGTATTGGTGGCCCATGTAACTAAGCTAGGTGAATGAGGGGGGAAGAGGGTGCAAGAGTGGAGCAATGGGTGGAAAATGAATAGTGGGATCGCTGATTGGAGGTCTGCATGGGGTTTACACACCAGGAAGTTCAGCCATTGTCTTCTTCCCTGCATACCCTACCCATGCTTTTCTCACAGGCCTGCAGCACTCTGGTCATACAAAACTCTTTTGCACTCCTTTGTGTAGACTGGGCTGATAGGCACATGTGCTTGTGTTTTTGCATATGTTTGTCACTCAGTGCAGAACGCTTTACTATTACTATTTCCTCCTCTCTCTTCTCTTCCCCTTCTCCTTTCCTCCTCCTCTGTCGCTACCACGACCACCTCCTCCTCCTCCTCCTTCTTCTTCTTCATTGTCTTCATCGTTGTTGTTGTCTTCTTCTTCACTTCTTTATTGTTGTTATCTTCTTCAATTACTTCATCTTCTTCATCCCCTCCTTCCTCCTCTTCCTCTTTTTATTCTCCTTCCTCTTTTCTTCCTCCTCCTCTTTGTCTTCTTCTCCTCCTTCTCCATCTTCTCCTGCTTCTCCTTCTTCCTTCTTTCCTTTTCCTTCTTTCTTCTCACAGGTCTTGCCCCATACCCCATGCTGGCCTGGAACTCACAATCCTCCTGCCTTGGACTCCCAAGTGCTGGGATTACAAGTGTATGCCACCACACCTGGCTTCACTTTTTATCTGACTATTCTCTCTTGCCTTGTAACCTTTGCTTCCTCTATGGCATACCTCTAGCAATTATCACAGCTTCTTGTAGTTATTTTTCTTTATTTTAGTCAGTTTCTCTAATTAAAATGTCAGTCTTGTGAAGGCAGAGACTATGCATTATTTATATCTGTATTGCTGGAACAGGGCTTGGAAACAAATGGCCTGTGTTCCTTTGTTTCTGTATAAATGACTGTTTGAGAGATTGCAGTAAAGACAGCAGATGAGGAGCCTCTTCTGATAGCATGTTCCATCCTACTCTCACCTCTCATTCTAATAGTCATGAGGCATGCATTCATTCCTTGAGAGTAAGAACCTTTTAATGGTACTTTTATATGGTTTCCTTACCTACTTTTTCTTCATTTTTATGCTAGTATCATTGTTTGTAAACTAGCAAAAAATTAGGAATAAGAGTAGAACGCTTTGGCTAGATCCATGGTAGCTCTCTCTCTATTCAGAGAAGAAAGAAACTCCTCAATGGCACCTGCTTAATTCTTTATGGACAGGGAGGTGAGTCAATGAGCACATGTGTAATAAGTGTGTACAGGATTACAAATGAAGTTCCTTGAGGAAACTGTTGACTTTCATATTTATCCATCCACATTTGATCACAATGGTAAGGAAACATGAATGGATTACTGTTATTCTATCAGTTCTTCTCCAAGAACCCTTCATAGGTCAAGTTCTGGTAACCTGATTTTTCTTATGAAGGATAGAAATTTCAATCATTTGATTATCAGTTGAAAAGCCTTTTCAAGACAGGTAAAACAGGGTCTCCTAATCACCTTTTCAATTTCTTTTCTCATTTGCAAACATGAAGCAGAAATAATTCTTAGATTATGTTCCTTGTCATTTATGGGATATTGAACATAAAGTGATCGAATAGATATATGAGAGGGCATTTACTTAGCAAATCTGATTAATTAGGAGTTTATTAAGGCTGAGCATGGTGGTGCACAACTATAATCCTAGCAACTTGGGAGCCGGAGGCAGGAGGATCATGGGTTTGAGGCCAGATGCAGCCTGAGTAACTTACCAAGACCCTGTCTCGAGATAAAAATTAAAAAATGGTCTGAGGGTATAGCCCAGTGATAGAGTACTGGCAAAGTATGTGCAAGGCCCTGAGTTCAACCCCCAAGTACTGCAAAAAAAAAAAAAAAAGTTATTAAGGGTTGGGGATGTAGTTTAGTGGTAGAGTGCTTACTTAGTATGCACAAGGCCTTGGACTCAACCCCCAGAAAACAAACAAGCAAACAAACACAGGAACAAACTACTTCATAGCCAGGTGTGATGGTACATGCCTGTAATTCCAGGTTAAGGTAAGTCTGGACTATGTAGTGAAACCCTGTCTCAAGAAAACCAAGGGCTTGGAATATAGATTAATGGTAGAGTACTGGCCTAAGGCTTTAAATTTGATAATTCTGCCTCATCATCATCATCATCATCATCATCAGTGAAAAACCAAAAGTTAATTCAGAGTAGCCTTTAGAGATGGAAATAGTAAACTAAGTCAGAGAGCTTGCCAGTCAAAACTTTTATGGTATAAAGAGGAAAAAAAGATATAAATAGTTAAACACAGGGCTGGGATTTAGCTCAGTGGGTAGAGCGCTGCGCTGCAGTCTCTGAGGCCTTGAGTTCAATTCCCAGCACCGCAAAAATGGGAGAAGGGCCTGGCAATCCACTCCTAAGGCAATCCCGAAGCACTCAGCCATTGAAAACCCTATGAGGGTCGCTATGAGTCGGATACCGACTCGACAGCACCTAACAACAACAACAAGTTAAACACAGCATATATAACTCTGTTTGTAATGAAAATACAGGCCAGAGCTCATCAGAGAAAATATTATTATGACACTTTCTGCCCAGAGGAAATAAGTTCTAAGCCAGAGCTAAGATCAACCTGTAATCATTGATTATAATGCCAAATAAAATTATAGTTATTGTCATTGTTGTTGTTGTTAGGTGCCGTCGGCAGTTTAATAGTTTATTGTCATACTCATACTAGAAAATAGAAACATGAATTTTAGAAAACACTATTATTATTTTATCATTTAGTGATATAGATGAAGTTAGCCTAAAGCTGAAGAAAGAACACGAGGATCATAAACTATTTATTTCATATTATTCCAAATTGATTCAGGGAAGAAAGAAAAAGGATAATATTGTTATTGATAAAAATATTATGTTAGAATAAAAGAACATTCTTTCATGGAATAGATGTGGATTTAAAGCTGAACAAAGAACATGAGGATTATAAATACTATTTATTTCATATTATTCCTAATTGACTTCAGGAAAGAAAGAAAAAAGGATAATATTGTTGTTGATAAAAATATTATGTTAGAATAAAAGAATATTCTTTCATGGAATAGATGTGGATTTAGTGTCTTACAAGGATATGGAGGAGATTTTATTATTATTAAAATGAACCACATGTGAGACCTCCCTTAAAATGCAGATGCATTAATTGAAAATTATTACATTTCTCTAATATGCCAGAAAAGTCTCAACTACTCTGAGAATGCTTTAAAAAATTTAGAAAGTGGCTATACAATTTTAGGAATGCAATTCATTATGAAAGTTTATGAAAGTAAATAATATTTTGATAAAAGGAGTGCTTTTAAAAATTACAACATGCATAAGGATATCCTTGGGCATATTCAATTTTTAAATTTTTGGGTAGATGCATTAAAATTTCTCTAATAAGGCACAGGCATAAAATTTTAATCATGAAAGGGTTAAAAATACTGATTAGAATTAAATTTCATTCTATTTTCTAGAATTCACATGAGCAGTTTATAAATGCTATCACAGCACATTAAATGTTATACTGATTATTTATCACATGGTTAATTATGCCTAATGTGAAGTGAGAGTTTACTGTAACTGATTATAATTGGATGTATTTGGCTGCAGTTAGAATTTGTAATGGTGCAAGGTTTAATTTTCACTTGGTGTATGAAAGAGACTTCTGTAATGAGTTTATAGCAATAATTAGATCATGGATTTACTGCTAAATGCATTGTTACAGTTAAGAATTTCTCTGTTATGTATATCTCAAAACTGAATGCGTGCGCACATATTTATCTGCAAAATATATAATCAGACACATTATAGTGCTGAAAAAATTGAATTTTGCTATGAATTTTTTGTGTTGTCTTGAAGGCTTATGAGATATGACTTGAAAAAAAATATATATATATATGTATCCCCCACATGTCTGTCAGCTTGTTGTGCTGTTAAATATAATGCCAAAGAATCTGTCTCCCAGGCTGGAAGGCAGTCAAAAGATGACCGAGGAAGAGTTACTTCTTCAAAGTGGAGTCAACCTTAATGATGGCAATGAAGCAAAGCCCCTGGGACCTCCATTTGCTAATATGGCACAAGTGAAAGTGAGAAGAAACACAGTGGCTACAACAATGGGCTCAAACATAAAAAGATTGTGTGGATGGCAAAGTGTGTGCTAGTGTTTTGTTCTATTGTACATAGGGTCACTATGAGTCGGACCCTAACTTGATGGCACCTAACATATATACATACATATACGTATACATACATATACATGCACATACACACACGCATATATGTGTGTGCATGTGTGTATATATATATATCTATTAGGTGCCGTCAGGCACCTAACAGAAGTATGTATGTATATATGTGTGTATATATATGTGTGTGTGTATATATATAGAGAGAGTGGGGAATGTATATGTATATGTGTATATGTGTATATGTGTGTGTATATATATATATATATATATATATATATATATATATATATGTATGTATGTATATATATATTCAAAATTATAGGACCACCTGAAATTTAGCTCAGTTGGTAGCATGCTGCTCTGCATGCTCTGAGGCCCTGGCTTCAATCCCCAGCACCACAAAAATGGGAGAAGGACCTGTCAGTCCAATCCCAGAACAATCAGCCATTGAAAACTCTGTGAATAGCAGAGAAGCACTGACATAGTGCCGAGCATGGCACAGTGTTGGGGAATGTTTTGTTCTATTGTATACAGGGTCACTATGAGTTGGATCTGACTGAATGGCACCTAACAACAACAACAACTGAAATTGTTAATAGACCAATATCCATCTTAAGTACATAAATTCATTAGTCTGAGCATATAGGAAATTGAAGTTTAAGTAAGTATACTAGTTGGAAAAGATTATAAAATATTGCTTCTAAAATTTCCTCACATGACATAGTAGGTGTTCTCCATGATGATGTCAAGACACTCCATGTCCTTCAGTTCTTCTGTCATCAGTAATAATAATTTATTTTAGATGTTTCTCATGTTGACAATTGTGCGTATGTCTAATATGCTTTTATCCTCCTAAGTGCTAGAAGTAAATTCACCACCAAAGTCATATCACGAAACATTTGGAATTTTTATTTTTGAACTACATAATTTAAATGTTAAAGCTTTATTTCATATATTTAAATAATGAAAAGTATCTCATATATTTAAGTTTTGTGACTTTTTTCTCTATCCTGTATTTTGATAGTTGACTTGGATGAAGGAAGAGATGACTGAGCTGAGAATAATAGCTAATATTTCAAATAGCAAAAAATGAAAAATTTAAAATCATTCTAGGCAGAATTCCATTCTTTTTAATGTAATAAGAATAACTGTAGTGTCCATCAGGTGATCTTAAACTAACAGGCATATGATGGAGAAGTCTGTATTTTGCAGCAAAATGTAAAAAAATGCATTGAGGTTTTAGTAAACCATAAGCTTCAAACTAGTCAAATGGTGCTAAAAATGGGTCAACCATAAGAAGAGGGCACTCATATCAGAGATGCTGTTATAAGAGATTTGTGGTGCTTATGGTGTTTGGATCAAGTCTTCTGGCTTGTGCCAGGGCCTGAGTGCTGTGTTGATGTTATTGTTGTTAGGTACTATCCAGTAAGGTTTGACTCATAGTGACCCTATGTACAACAGAACCATACACTCCCTGACACTGTGCCATGCCCAGCACTGTCAGTGCTTCTCTGCTATTCATAGGGTTTATAATGGCGGATTGTTTCAGGAGTGGATTGCCAGGTCCTTCTCCCTAGCCTGCACCACCTGGTATTCCCAGGGTCTCCCATCCAAGGAGTGACCAGGCTGACCCTGCTTAGCTCCCGAGATCAGGGGGGATAGAATACCAGGGCGCTGTGGGTGCTATAGATGCATTTCAATCTAGCACATCAGGGAGAGAGGGGCTTCCAGGATAGCTTATGAACCTGGCAGGTGAGGTGGGGATAGGTGAGGCCAGAACTATGAGGAAGAGTTGTTGTCACTGCACATGCTCCATCTGGAGAAGAAAAGACTAAATGGAGACTCAATTGGGTACAGAGAATGGAGGATTGTTATTCAGAAGTGGAAATGAGGCTATTTTTCAGTGTTCTGGAACTAGAGGTGGAAGTAATGGATACATATTTCAGTAAAAGAAACTTTTGGGAAATAAGAATGAACCAACATTAGGACTACATACCTCACAATTAATGACTTCCTGGACATCTGAAGTATGAAAACAGAAGCTAAATACTCAAATCTCTAAGGAACAATCCATAGAGGGGAGTCTCATCTTGTGGGAGCTTGGTTCTTAGGCTCCCCCGAGTCCCTGACAGTTTGTGATTCTTCAGGTTCTCCGGGCATTTGGGGGGCATATTTTGTTATTGTGTCAATAGCCCATAAAAGCATGCTGAGTTTAATCCAAATTCCGTTTAGAAAAAGAGAAACAATTATGAACTAGTCAAGGCCAAAAAGTATGCTACAAATGGTAGAAAGTTTTAACTTGAAATTCCTTTCTTTAGATGTGTATATAATGCAGATTTCTGCTGGTGATTATTCTCACTTGCAACGTTATAATTTACAGATTTGAGTATAAATTACAAAACACAGAAAAAGAAAACCCAAATGATGTTAGGATCTACATGAATTTTAATGATTTATTAGCATATGAACAAAGCTTGAATATTAAATATGGCAAATTGATTGATCTGAGGCAGACTTCCAAGGGAGAAAAAGCTACATGCTTTCTCTTTCAGTTAACATCTGTTATGTAGAGGAAATTCTAGAGCAAAAGTGAGAGAGGCTGAGTTTGTACCCTTAACAGGGAAGGAAGAAACTACCTTGGGACAAAGAAGAGCAGATGGAGGCATGGCTCCAACTTGGTAGACATGCACTGATTGTGATCCTCCTGAGGAAGAGGAAGTAAAGGAAATTCCTTTGGTCCCTGTAACTAGTGGTGGTAGGTTCAATCCACAGCACTGAATAAAGAAAAAAGAAAAGGAAAATCTCACATCCAAGAGAATGTCAGGGAATAGTTATAAGAGGTGGTGTCAGCAGCTAAACCATCTAGGCCTAAGCTATCAGGGATAGTGTTTCTGGATGCTGACATCAGAATTAAAGAAAACTTGTGAGTCTTCCTTGTTGTTGTTGTTGTTGTTAGGTGCCATTGAGTAAGGTTCACTTTATAGTGACCCTCATAGAGTTTTCAATGGCTGATCGTTTCAGGATTGCTTTAGGAGGGGATTGTCACGTAATTCTCCCATTTTTGTGGTGCTGGCCATTGAACCCAGGTTCTCAGAGTGTGCAAAGCAGCACTCTACCAGCTGAGCTCAACCCCAGCTGTGAGTCTTCAGCCTCTTGATAATCTGTTAGGGAGCAGAGAAGTTTTAGAGAAAAGAAGAAGCAGATGAGTCCTGCAGTTGATGGTTGACTAACAGCTTTTATGTTGCTGTGAATGCATGTGTGAGGTTTTTTTTTTCCAAAGAGGCTTTTTCATCTATTAGGGAAATTGGTTAAAGTAAGAACAAACAAACAAAAATCCCTGAGCATTATGAAAACCATAGAGCAAATGCTGTCTCCCAAATCTATTCAAGTATCCTCATTTCATTAGCATCACACATCTCCATCAACATCTCTTTTCACTCCCCATTTCCAATCCTTTTCACAAGCCCATTGTCTGTCCCTCTCTTTGATTTAGGCAGCATCACCTCTGGACTGGACCATCACCATGATACTCTAATTGACCCTCTTTATCTTGATCTCTGCCCTGCACTCAAAGTGATCTTTTAAGAAACCAAGGCAGATTGTATTGTCCTCATACTTAACATGTTTCTGTGACTTCCTTTTTCCTCTGAAAAGTAAAGACTACAGTCATTACTATGGCTGATGAGACTTGATTTAATCTGACCTGTGCTCCTACTTCATCAGTGCTGCTTTCTTCTTTGTTCTCTGTGTACTTTAGTCTATGGTTTAACTGCTATGGGAAATCCATCTAGAAGACATGGAGAGATTTGGAAGTATGAGATGAGGGAGCTCATGCAAAAATATATATAGGACTTACAGGAAGAAGGGACCAGCATTTCAAATGCAACCAAGAGTCATGGGATTCCTTCAGGGTTAGCTCTTCAGGAAGGTACAATTGGCATTGCTATTTCTCATTGTAGACTGGAAATTCCATGATACCCTGTTTGCTCCCAAGGACCGTGGGGTTTCTCTCTGGTCTTGGTGATATTCTGCAGAGCAAAAGGCTGATTAAATTAAACTCTGAAGTTCTTCATGTATTTCTGTTGAAGTTAAATTTTAAAAAAATAACATGCCCATTCACAGTGACCTTCAGATATGTGACAACAGAGCCAGAAATTCAGTATTCTTTTTGGAGAAGTGTAGGTGAAAAAGAATAATTTAACTGAAGTTGGAAAGAAAATATAGTGATTAGGAATATCTCTTAAAAGATAAGTGGATGAACTTCTGTACTAATTAATTATTGAGATTAATTAGTAGCTGCTATAATAGATGAATCCTGATATCTCAGTGGTTTGATACAATCAGGATATATTTCTTGCTCAAGTGTTGATGGATGATGTACCATGCAGTGATATACAAACTTAGATTTATTCTATCTTATGCCTGTTACATCTGCTGAAGACCTTGGAGTCTTATAATTTCAGGTAGCAAAGGGGGAAAGAATGATGTGCAAGGCACGCCTGTTTTTTAACAACTTCGGCATGGAAGTGACTCATGTTGGCTCACATTCTGTTGATAAGAACCAGTCATCTGGGTCTATCTAAATCAAATTGTGGTGGTTTGGTAGCTGCTTTCCAGAAACAACTTGTTTTTGTCAGGGCTCCCCAGAGAAATAAAACCAATAGAATATATATGATTATAAGAAGGTATTTATTAGATTGGGTCACAGGATCAGAGGCTGAATAGTCCCACAATGGCTGCCTGCACACTAGAGAGGAAGGGAAACTGGAAGTTTCCCAGTCTGAGAAGATGCGAGCTTCAGAATGAGAATCTGGTGATGCAACCCCCATCCAGGGCTGAAAAGCCCGAAATCCTCAGAGAGCTGCTGCTGTAAGTTTGCATTCAAAGGCTGAAGAACCTGGCATCTGATGTCCACTGGTGAGAGAGCTGAAAAAATACAACCACTCAAGAAGGACTGAGCATGAGTAAGGGAGAGCTAGCTTCTCCATTCTTCTGCTTTTTTGGTTCCATTTGGGACCCCTGGCTATTTCATTGGTCCACCCCTGTTCAAGGAAGGTGTTTTCCGCTCAGTTTGCTGATCTACAAACCAGTAGTCTCTAGAGACACCCTCATAGACGTACCAAGTCATATGCTTTACCAATTCTTTAGGCATCCTTCAATCCAGTGAAGTTGACATCTAAAATGAACCCTCAAGCACTTAGCAACCATGAAAGGAGAATATGTATCTTTCTTTATTCACGTCCATATATTCACACACATACACACAAACAGACTCAGATACACACAGACATTTTTTTATGGTACTGGGGGCTGAACCCATGATTTCCTCTATGCTACTTAAGTACTTTACCACTGAGCTATCCTCCCAGCCCAGAATATGCATCTTTGTTAGGGAGCTGGTCATCTCTGCCACAGGCAGAGAAAAAAAATATGTTTAATGTGATTTTTCCTATCCATTATTAGGTTTTAGGGTTTTTTCTCCTCAGCAGTTAGCACTAAATTTAATTATTTATGTTTGATTGCTTATAAAAACAGTTTAACTCTCTCAGGCAAGAGAGAGAGAGAAGCTGCTATGAGTTCTGTTTATGATAAAGTTTGCCCCACATAATTTTTTGCTTCTTGATAGATAAGAATTCTTTGTTTCTTTGATAATTATTGGAAGTGAGAGATCAATAAAGTTCTTATTTTCTGGAAATCTACCCACCCTTCCCACTTTGACCCACATCCAATGACTTAACATTTTGAAATTATCATACACATAAGGGTGAGGGGTGTGGTGGAAATATTGTTTAAAAGTGTGGGTTTTTGTGTGTGAATATCCTGTACTATGAAGAAATGTTGAATATATAGTCTTATTTTCTTTTCTACTGAAATAAGACAATAAGCTTTTTTGCCTCCTGTAATCCACTCAAGGTGGGCAGAAAGAATATTTACTGAAATGTTTGAAATGAAAGAGTAAGTTAAGAGTTTAGAGGGAAAAATTACCAGTTTTTCTAGTTGGGTAGTATCTGCTAATGGAAGGTACATACCAGCAGAAGTGAATATACTGTTCATATAGGGAAAGTAAGAAGGCTAATGTGCTAGTGGTGGGTGCAGCACCTAGGCTAACCCTCTGCCTTTGATTGTTCATGTCTTGACTACATTGAATTAGGGAGAAAAATCTTTGAGAAAACCACCTCTTCCTTTAAGAACTCCAAGAAGGACACACTTAAACAACTGGGTGTCTTTTGCTCCCTAGTTTTGCTTCGATTCTTCATTTCTAAGCTATTGGAAGGTCTGCACCCACACCACAGTGGTGTCTGATCCTGCCAGATCTCAGAAGCTAAGCAGAGTCAGGCCTGTTTAGTACGTGGATGGGAGACTGCCTGGGAACACCAGGTGTGTAGGCTTGGGAGAAGGACCTGGCAACCCACTCCCAGAAAACAATCACCCATTGAAAACCCTATGAGGTGGAGAGTGGCTAAGATGGAAGACAGATAACACTTGCCTTCAGACTCAGAGTAAAAGAAGAGCTTCAATAATAGCTTAAAATACATATTTATCAGTCAGATAGAGTAATAAGTTGGATAAGAGGCAGGGATATATATATATATATATATATATATATATATATATATATAATACACAGGTTAGGTAAATACCATCAACTGCAGAAAAGTTTAAAAAGGGAGGAATCAGCACAGCAAGTCAGTGAGAGTGCACTAGCAGAAACATGGAGATTTGTTCCAGCAGGAAGAGAAAATTATGAGCTACACACAGCTGAACCACCAGGAAATTCACCAGCAATTCCTCCCACAGGTGGACTGCACAGACAGTGGAGTCTTGGGGTCAATGAGATTGCAATCCAAAGCAGGGAATAACTAGAGAAACCACAGTGGACAATCCCCCATCACCTGGATCACAGAGCACAGAAAGCATACGGCCCAGAGAAAATTTCACCTGGGATTTTGGATCTTGGACTGCCATGGAGTGAAACCCTGGCAACCTGCCAATAAGATACTGGCAGCACTTCTCACGGAGAACAACTGGTGAGTGAGTCTTGGACACCAGGTGCAGCTGGCATCAGCAATGTAGCCACCATCCCTCCCACACACATCGCCATGGAGATCCCAGCCATGCAGTTTGCAATAGGATAGCTGTGGGGCACAGGCCTCAGTTCTACTGGGGATGGCATAATATCATCCCACCCACTGCAGAGTGGGATCAGCCAGTGAGCAAAGCAGGGGCCAGGTCACAGGAGAGGCTAGAGGGCCCAACATTGGGATCGGGCTTGCATAGCCATCTGCTCCCACCATTTCAGCTGTGCTCTCTGAACTGAGATCTCAGCCCAGGAGCTCTGCTGGAGAGGCAGAACTCTCTGAAGACAGCAGGGTCATACCACCTCTCTGCTAATGCAAGACAGGCAGAAGACCCCAGAAGGTGGGTCTCTGAGAGCTCCCTGAAACCTGGTCCAGCCTGAGAGTCCTGCAAGGACTTTCTGCCATTATCCCCCACCAGAGGAATGCTGTGCAGAAACCCCTCCCCCCAGACTTTCTGACTTTCAGGGAGAAAGTGGATAGGCAAAATCCCTTTCCTTGCAGCAGAACTGAGAAATCTCAAAATAAAGCTGTCTTCCCTACTTAGGGAATTTTATACCAGAGAAGAATGAAAACAGATCTATAAATTGAGGCACCAGTAGGGGTGAAGTTGAACAATGACCCCGTGTTGCTTCCCCTGACAGCATCAGGCAGGAAGGAGAGACTGGAACACTGCAGAGACTGGAAGTCCCCTGTCAAGATGGCCTCCTTCCGGTTGGGTAACATCTTGTCCCTTAACGTGCAGAGTCTGGGTTTTGTTAATGACTTGTCCCTCTGAGGTCTGACTTTCAAAGTCCCTGGGCAAACACTGGGCAAGTGTTGGGGTTCGGCTCAGGCCTGGCGGAGGTCACAGAGCCTTGCCCTGACACCGAGTGGGTATCAGAGAACCCTCTGGACCAGGTTGGTGTGGTAACTGGAGGCACCAAAGAAGGTCTCCTGAGGTCCTTCTTTGGGAAATAGGAGAGGGAAAGTTTATCGGGTTAATCCATAAGTGAGGGGCAACCAACAGCCCCTGTCAAGTGCTAGCTCTAACCCTGCAGCATAGAATGCTGGTGATACAGCCTTAAAGGCATGGCTACAAGCAGTTGGTGTTCCACTGGGCTGGAGGTCCAGTGGCCTTGGCTCTTGCAGCTCGCCTTCTCTGCCTCCCTCCTTCCCAAGGATGGGAGGAATTGGGAGGCTCTTCATGGTTTGCTTGTAGCCTTTGGCACTTTTGGGCCCCTGGTCTTGATGCATTGGCATGCTTGGAGATCTTCCACTGGATTGGGAGCACTAGATCAAGGTGATGGGGTCCAGACAGCAGTTGAAAACAAGAGGGTGAAGGTGGGGTCCAGGAGCTTGCTTATATAGACTCCTGGCCTGGGAGGGGGTATGTACTGGGGTTAGCCAATCAGGGCACATTCCTGACAGGTACAGCAGGTAAACCATTATACCTTCCAGGTAGGGGCAGTTATTTAACTGAAGTGCTAGAGGTAGCCAATCAAAAGTGGGGTGGTTGAGGCTGGTCAGGCTGGTCAGGGGCCATCTTTGCTCACTCAATGGGAGGGGGGATAAAGGAGTGAGTAGAATGTAGCCTGAGTGTTAGCCCCTCATTCTGGTTAGAGGGACCCTATTTTTGGGTGCTTTAAAAATTCCCAACATCTCACCCTTTTTTTATTTTTCAAAAGGGACTGGTGACCTTCCCTTAATTGGCATCCCTTTGGTCGGTTCCTTATAATTATAATATAATGGGATATAAATAACAAAATATTTAACAGTGCCATAACTATCAAAATTTATACAACATACAGAATTTAAATTATGATACATCAACTATTTATAAGGTTAGAAGGAGATAGGTTGTGTGGGGTATACAGGTTTTGGAGGAGGAATTACATAGTATTACATATATAAAGCATTGTAACTTAATGGTAGTAGGGACCAAATGCATACAGTACATAGAGATATTATAATCTATGATGAAAATTATAAAATTGTTACAGTGTTCAGTATCTTAGATATCAACAGTACCAATTTTAGCAAGCTATTGTAACATTATACATATGGGATTTGTAGTAGCATCAGGTAAAGTTGAAAAGGAAAGGAATACATAAAACAATAATTACCATTAACCCATGAAATATTAAGAATAAGGCATTTAAAGTTATAAAATAGTTGGAGTAAACAGTTTTTGTGTATAGGCATCCCAAAGCCTTCCATCTCTCACATTGAGCTCTTACAATTTGTTGCATTCCCTCTTTCCCAATAGGCCCTGAACTTGTGAGAGATGTTGGCATTGAGTTTCATCTCTAAGTCATATTTTAAGAATTGAGACATTGAAATATTAAACAATGAAGTACCTGGGATAAAACCGTGGAGTTAAGAAGAAAATTTTTAATTTTATCTTTGTCTTTAGCTTTTATTCTTGGTGGATAAGGATGATGATACCAAGGTATGATTTTATAGGGTTTAGAATTTATTTTTTGGGGGGGTTTGTCATTTTTGGTGGCCTGGAAATATGGTCAGACTATATCTTAAAATATTGACCAAAATATTAAGATATAAAGTATTGAGATATCAAAATATTGAGATATTAACACATTAAGACACATGTTAAAAAATTGAGTTACCAAAACATTGAGATGTAGAAATATTGGTTTACCAAAATATTGAGATACAAAAACATTAAGTTATTAAAATATTGAGATCCTAAAATATTAAGGTACAGAAATATTGTGATATATTAAAAATATTGAGATACTAAAAAACATTGAGATACATACAGAAATATTGAGATATTGAAATATTGACAAATACCAAAAAATTGAAATACATTGAAATATTGAGGTACTGAAACATTGAGATATTGAAACATTAAGATAGCAAAACATTGGGGTACTAAAATATTGTGTTCCCCTGTGTTGGAGGTTGACAGAAACATTGAGCTATTAAAATATTGGGATATAGAAATATGGAGTTATAATATATTGAAATATTGAGGTACACATATAAACTAATGTGTTGTAAAGACTGGAATTTACTATATCGAATTATCAAACCACTGACAAGTAGAAATCAACATGGCAAATCATTGTTTTTTCAGGGTAAAAGGTCTGTCATCAATATGGGACTTAGTTTCCTGGGGAAGTCCTCCCCTTGGGGAACATGCTTCCTGAGGAAGTCACCTGTCAAGATGGCCTCCTTCCTGTTGGGCAACATCTTGTCCCTTAAGGTCCAGAGTCTGGGTTTTGTTAATGACTTTACCCTCTGAGGTCTGACTTTCAAAGTCCCTCCTCTCTGGGCCTGGGCATAATGGAATATGGATGGAGAAAATGATGAAACAGTCTGAATAGGATCTCCAAGAGGTTTCAGACAAAATGAGAAAACAAAACCTAAGAATTCAGGGAGTGCATGAAGGAGGAGAAAGAAATACAAGAGGATAAGGAAATTTATTCCAAGAAATATTGAATGAAAACTTCCCAAACCTAATGCAAGACATGGATACCTATACAACTGAATCATTCAGAACACTGCCCAGAGTAGACCAAAACAGATCCTCCCCACAACATATTAGTACAAATGCTTACCTTAGACAGCAGAGAAGCAGCTTTGAAAGCAGCAAGGGAAAAGTGCCAACCGACTTACAAAGGCAAACCCATTAAAATAACTACACACTTCTCCACATCAACATTGAAGACTACAACAGCCTGGACACATCATTCAAGTTCTTGAAAAGAACAATTTCTAAATAAAAAATATTATCCAGCAAAGTTATCTTTCAAAATAGATGAGTATAAGACATTCCATGATATTGACATATTCAAATGATTTGCAGCCACCAAGCCAGCATTAGAGAAGATCCTCAGTCAACTTCCACATACCAGGGAGATAAAACAACTCCACATAGAAGATCAAAGAAATTAACAGTTAACATGAGAGGAAATCAAGAAAGAAATAAGATAAATATGGATCAAAAACCAGTAATAAGCACTGACTGGATGCGTAAAAATAAACACTTCTCAATATTTACTCTTAATGTAAATGGTCTTAACTCAGCAATTAAGAGACAGACTGGCCAATTGGATGAAAAAACACAAACCCTCGATATGTGCCATTCAAGAGACTCACCTAACCCACAAAGACTGTAAAAGGTTGGGAATTAAGGGCTAGAAAACAATATACCAAGCAGGGGGAAAACAAAAAAAGCAGGAGTCATGATACTAGTTTCAAAGAGATTAGACTTCAATCCTAAACTAATTAGAAGGGACAAAGAAGGATACTACATATTGCTAAAAGGAACAAACAACCAGGAACCAATAACATTACTTAATATTTATTTTTCAAATACAGGGGCACCTAGCTTGATAAAACAAACTTTATGGGAAATAAAAAAATAGATTGGACTAGACACAATAATTATGGGAGACTTCAATATCCCACTTTCACCAAGAGACAGGTCATCAAAACAAAAAATCAACAGAGAAATGGTGAGCTTAATTTGCACCATAGACCAACTATAATTCACAGATATCTACAGAATATTCCATCCATCTGATGAGGAATACATATTCTTTTCAGCACCACATGGAACTTTCTCTAAGACAGAACACATTTTAGTACACAAAAATAGCCTCAATAAATACAAAAAAGTAGAAATCATCTCCTGTACCTTATCAGACCACAATAGAATAAAATTGGAACTCAAAACAAGAAAAACATCAGAAATTTTACAAATTCAAGGAGACTAAATAATACACTGCTGAATGATCAATGGGTTACTGAAGAAATTAAAGTAGAAATTAAAACATTCTTGCAATCAAATGAAGATGAAAACACATCCCAAATTTATGGGATACAGCAAAGGCAGTTCTAAGGGGAAAGTTGATAGCAGTGAGCACCCTCATCAATAACTTAGCAATGGGCCAAATAAATGACTTAATGATACATCTCAAAGCACTAGAAAGCCAACAACAAATCAATCCCAAAAGGAGCATCCAGACAGAAATTATCAAGGCAGAGATATTTCAATTAGAATCTAAAAAGATAATTCAAACAATTAATCAGACTAAGAGCTGGTTCTTTGAAAAGATTAATAAAATGGATGCTCCCCTAGCCAATCTCACAAAAAGGAAAAAAGAAAAGGTGAAAATTGTGAAAATTAGAGATGGAAAAGGAATCATAATTACTGATTCCAATGAAATTCAGAAAATCACCTGGGAATACTTTGAAAAATTGTGTTCCCCAAAATACAAAAATACAGAAGAAATGGATAAATTTATTAACACATATGATTTACCAAAATTAAGCCCAGAGGACATAAGCAACCTAAATAGACCCATTACATATACTGAAATAGAAAACGTAATAAAAACCTCCCAACAAAGAAGAGCCCAGAACCCAATGGATTCACAGCAGAATTATA
The DNA here is from genome assembly GCA_007922755.1 of Pedetes capensis. Classification (NCBI taxonomy): domain Eukaryota; kingdom Metazoa; phylum Chordata; class Mammalia; order Rodentia; family Pedetidae; genus Pedetes; species Pedetes capensis. The sequence continues at coordinate 43,179 of VMDO01007789.1, forward strand.
GCAAATTTTCAAAGAATTAATACCAGTGTTCCTCAAATTATTTCAAAAAGTATGAAATGAGGGAGCACTCCCAAACTCATTCTACAAAACTACCATCACCTTTATACCTATACTGCACAAGGATACATCTAAGAAAGAAAACTATAGACCCGTTTCTCTAATGAACATAGATGGAAAAATTCTCAAGAAAATCCTGGCAAACTGAATTCAGCAACAGATTAAGAAGATTGTTGACCATGACCAAGTGAGATTTATTCCACAGATGCATGGGTGGTTCAACATATGAAAGTTGATTAATGTAATTCATCATATCAAGAGGTTTTCACACAAAAATCACATCATTATCTCAATTGATGCCCAGAAAGCCTTTGACAAAGTACAACATGCTTTCATGATATAAGAACTCTGGAAAAGATAGGCATAACAGAAGAATATCTTAACATCATAAAGGCCACTTATCACAGACCTACAGCCAACATCATATTAAATGAAGAAAAATTGAAACCATTTCCTCTAAGATCTGGATCAGGAGAAAGATGTCCACTCTCTCCTACCTTATTTAACATTGTGACTGAAGTCCTAGCCAGGGCAATCAAACTAGGGAAAGAAATTAAAAGGATACAGACAGGCAAGGAAGAGGTCAAATTATCCTTTTTCGTGGATGACATGATACTTTACCTAAAGGACACCAAAAACTCCTCTAGGAAACTTTTAGACCTAATTATCTCCTTTAGCAAAGTGGCAGGATACAAAACACTCAGAAATAAATGGCTTTTCGTTACACCAAATGTGAGTATGAAGAGAAGGAAATTAAGGCTACAGCCCCTTTCATGATAGCCCACCAAAAACTTAAATACCTAGGAATCAATCTAACCAAAGATCCTGCAGATCTCTACAAGGAAAACTTCAAAACATTAAAGAAAGACATTGCAGAGGAGACTAGAAGGTGCAAGGAACTCCCCTGATCATGGATTGGGAGAATCAATATTGTAAAAATGGCTATACTAGCAAAAGCAATCTATAGATTTAATGCAATCTCCATTAAAATTCCAATGACAGATTTTACAGAAATAGAAAAAATAATCAAAAAATTCATATGGAAACACAAACAACCACATATAGACAAAACAGTCTTAAACTGCAAAACTAGTGCAGGTTGGATCACAATCCCTGACTTTAAACTATACTACAGGGATGTAGTAGCAAAAACAGTTTGGTATTGGCACAGAAATAGGCCTGAAGACTAGTGGAAGAGAATTGAGGACACAGAGATACACCAATGCATCTATAGCCACCTGATCTTTGAGAAAGGAGCAAAGCAAGCCAAGAGAAGAAAGGAGAAAGGATAGCTTCTTCAACAAATGGTGCTGGGAAACCCAAATTTCCACCTGCAGAAAAATGAAAACAGATGCACACCTCTCAATATGTATGAGAGTTAACTTAAAATGGATAAAAGACCTCAACATAAAACCAGAAACCTTAAAATTACTAGAAGAAAAGACAGGTAATATGCTCACACATATGGGTATAGGAAAGCATTTCCTTAATAAGAATCCAGTTGCTCAGGAAATCGTAACAAGAATAAATAAATGGGATTACCTGAAATAAAAAGGCTTCTACACAGCAAAAGACACAATCAACAGGGTTAAGGAGGATCCCACTCAATGGGAAAAAATCTTCACATCCTACACATCTGACAGAAGACAAATTTCTAAAATTTACAAAGAATGCAAGAAAGAAACTCCCAAGACAACAAATAATCTAATACACAAGTGAGAAAAGGAACTGAATACACAGTTCTCAAATGAAGAAGTTTGTAAGGCCATGAAACACATGAAAAAATGCAAATCAAAACAGCTTTTAGATTCCACCTTACTCCAGTAAGACTGGTGAAGATCTAAAACAAACAAACAAACAAAAACAAATAGTAAGAAATGCTGGCAAGATTGTGGAGAAAAGGGAACCATCTTACACTGTTGGTGGGGCACTAAATTTGTTCAACCACTTTGGAAATCAATATGGAGATACCTCAGAAAACTAAAAATCGAACTGCCATATGACCCAATTATACCACTACTGGGAATATACCCAAGGAAGATGAGTCATCATACCACAGAGACACCTGCATCTTCATGTTCAGTGCAACACTTTTCACAATAGCAAGGATATGGAATCAACCAAAGTGCCCATCAACAGAATGGGTAAAAAAAATTATAGTACAAATATACAATGGAATACTACTCAGCTATTAAAAAAATGAAATAATGTCAGTTTCAGCAAAATGGATGGAATTGGAGAACCTCATCTTAAGTGAACGAACACAAGCCCACAAAGAGAAATACCATATGTTTTCACTCATATGTGGGTGCTGAATCAAACCCAAAGGGAGGAAAAAATCCTATTCATAAATTGAAACATAAAAAATGCACAATTAACCTTAGTGTAGATGGGATAATTTAAGGAATGGAAAGAAGGAGGGAGGGATCTAGCATACGGAAATGAAGATTGGAGAAGATGGGAGGGGGAAGAAGGTCAATGAGGAGGAATGGAGGGGGAGAGGTCAATCTCAGTGTAAACAGCACAACTTCATGAGTATGTCAGAAAAGTAGAGTAAGATAGAAAAAATCCTACTAGAATAGCTAAAATAAATAATAGTAATAATACCAAATGCTGGCAATAATGTAAACAGAGTAGGTTACTAAAGTAATACTGCTGAGAATGTAAAAAAGTAGATCACTATAGAAAAAACTTTGGACTTATAGCAGAATTGGGATGCACATATATGGATAAATATTCTCATAAAAAGTACAAATAGAAAGTAGATCATTAGTTGGGAGAGTGGGGATGGGGGAGGATGGTCATGAGAGGGTAAGGGGGAAGTTACATGAGCAATGTACAATGAAATGAATATGTGGAAATGTCATAATGAGACCCATTAAGATGTATATTAAAATTACTACTAATAAAAAAGAACCCTATGAATAGCAAAAGAGCAGTAATAATACTGTTTTGCCAATTGTTCATAGGGTCGCTATGAGTTGAACATCAACTTGATAGTACCTAGCAAGCTATTGGAAGAACAGAGAGACTGTGACTCTGGTGCTTGGAAGTAGGAGAGAGAGAGAGAGAGAAGCGAGGGGGGAGAGAACGCAAGCGCACACAGGAGCATGCAAAATATCTGCTGTGAAGGAAAGGTAAGAGATTTTGGATTCATGAATTTAAATTTTATTCAAATCTGATGAACCTGTCTGGATGTGAACCTGTCATTGGATGTGGGTCAAAGCAGAAGGTGGGGTAGATTTCCAGAACCTGTCTGTTTTCATCACTGGAATTGGTTAAAATCATATTTTTCTGAGATATTTAATAGATATTTCTGGGACATTTTCTGATTGACAGTAGTAATATTACAGTGCTTGTGTTCAAGTAACCCTTCCTTTACTTAATAATGGCCCCAAATCACAGAAAGAGTGATGCTGGGAACTTAAGTATACCAAAGATGAACTGTACAGAGCCTCTTGCAAATGAAAAAGTGAAAGTACAGTCAGATATCGCAAGAGAGAAGAGGGACCACATTCATATAAATTTTATAGGGCTGGGATTTAGCTCAGTTGGTAGAGCACTGCGCTGCAGTCTCTGAGGTCCTGAGTTCAATTCCCAGCACTGCAAAAATGGGAGAAGGGCCTGGCAATCCACTCCCAAGGTAATCCCAAAACAGTCTGCCATTGAAAACCCTATGAGGGTCGCTATGAGTCAGATACCGACTCAACGGCACATAACAACAACATATTTTTATAATTGTTCTATTTTATTACTGTTAATCTCTTATTGTGGCTAATTTATAATTAAACTTTATCATAGGTATGTATATATACGGAAAAACATAGTATACAGGGTATGGTACTATATATAGTTTCAGACATTCACTGGGGTTCTTAAAACATAGGTATTCCCTGTGCAGAAGAGAAGGACTATTGTATTAATAAGCAAAAATGTTCTAAATATTAATAAAAATTAAAAATGTAATCACAATTGTCTGGTAATGGAATAGGCTGTTGTATGTGGTGGAATTCTCCTTTTTGCTGGATAATGAACAAGAATTAAATATTTGGGCTGGGGTTTCAACTGGAAAACTTCTGAGAGAGTGAGTATACAAATAGCTAATGTCTATGCCACATGTAAAAATAGAACTCTGACCCACAATCTGCAGCAACCAACCCAGGAAATCACTTCCTCCCACATCTAGTGCACTGATTAGTAAAGGGAAGAAAATTAGAATTAGTATAAGGGAGACTGCCTGCAGACAGACCATTGTGGTATCTGACCCTCTCAGATCTTGGAAGCTAAGCAGGATTGGCCCTGGTTAGTAATTCAATGGGAAACCACCTGGGAACAAGTGCTGTAGGCTTGGGAGAAGGACCTGGCAACCCACTCCCAGAAAACAATCAACCATTGAAAACCTTATGAATAGCAGAGAAGTACTGACAATAGTTTCACCTGTTGTATACAGGGTCGCTATGAATCCAACACTGACTCTACGGCACCTAACAAAAACAATGGATCCTACTTCTATTCCTCCTCTTAGAATTGAATTTTCCCTTGGCTCCGAGTTTAACTATTTTACATAAATATCACATACCTTCTAGTCTATTTTGTTTCAAGATTTTATGTAAATCTCTTTCTCTGTTTTGAAAATGTGATTTTATAGGTCTCTGTTGTGCAATATTGTAGCCACTAGCCACATATGGCCATTGGGAACTTGGAACATGTCTGGTTGAAATTGAGTGCACTATAAACCTAAATACATTACAGATTTCAAAGACTTTGTAAAAAAATGAAAGAATGTGAAATGTCTCCTTAACAGCTTTTTATATTGATCACATGTTGAAAAGCTAACAATTGTAATATGATGCTGTTGTTAGGTGCCATGGAGTTGGCTCCAACTCATAGTGAGTGACCCTGTGTACAACAGAGCAAAACACTCTCTGCCACTGTGCTGTATCCAGCACAATGTCAGTGCTTCTCTGCTATTCATAAGGCTTTCAATGGCTGATTGTTTCAGGAATGGGCTGCCAGGTCCTTCTCCAATTTTCGTGGGTCTGGGGATCAAACCCAGGGACTCAGAGAGTGCAGAGCAGTATTCTACCAATGGAGCAAAACCTCAGTCCCACTATATATATATATATATATATATATATATATATATATATATATATATATATAATTGAAATTAATTTTATTTATTTCTTTTTACATCTTAATATATCTATTAGAAAGTTTAAAATTACATATGTGGCTCCCACTTCTGATTCTCATTATATTTCTGTTGGACCGCATTGTATAGAGGAGTGTGATTGTGCAATCCTGATACTGGTACAGTTGTGATACTTTGATGCAATAGATGCTTAATATTTGTTGAAATGGAGGAAGTAGACTGGGAGCTTGGTGAAAGTGAATGAAAGTAAATGAATAAATGGGAGACAAATAGCTCAAAGAGCTTAGTTAATTCAGAAGGCTAAACTTCCTGCCAGACATTTAAGAATCTAAGTAACATGTGCAGTGGATACATCAGTGCAGGAACTTTATTACAAACAAGTGTTATGGGACTGATAGGAAAGAAGATATGATAAGTACAGCACTCTTAAGATAGTTAACAAGTATTTATTGAGGAAATGTTAGATGCTATGTCTTGTATTAAACATCAATGACACAAAAATGATGCAGTTATATTTTACCAACCCTCCAGGAGCTCTACTCTAGGACAAGGGTAGAATTGCGTATGATTAATTTTTGTCCCATGAAAGCTATTAGAGTATATGACATTTGCTGTATTATTATATATGTAATACAATGTTACACTGTAAATCAGCTAAGTTTTAGAAAGACCTTGGACAGCCAAAGGGCAATTATTGTTGTTGTTAGGTGCCATTGAGTCGGGTCTGACCCATAGTGACCCTATGAATAACAAAATGAAACAGTCCCCAACATTGTGCCATACCTGGCACTATGTCAGTGCTTCTCTGCTATTCATAGGGTTTTCAATGGTTGATTGTTTGGTGATTGTTTCGGGAGTGGGCTATCAGGTCTTTCTTCCATTTTTATGGTGCTGGGGATTCAACCCAGGTCCTCAGAGTGTGCAGAACAACACCCTACCAACTGAACTAAATCCCAGTCCTCTAAAGGGCAATTTGATGAGAGTTAAGTCATGTGATTGGAAGTAAGAGTGTCATAGTGGTGTCCTGAACTTCTTATGGCTTGTTTTGCCCATGGATAACAAGCTTGAAAGAAAAGAGAGCAATAGAAGTATTGTTTGTGCTTATAGTAAAATATATATATGTATATATATATATATATATATATATATATATATATATATATACACACACACATATATTTATATTTATATACAACATATATAAATATATATAATATATATAACATATATAAGTATATATATTTATATATAACATATATGTTGTTGTTGTTGTTGTTAGGTGCCTTTGAGTCAGTGTCTGACTCATAGTGACCCTATGTACAACAGATGAAACACTATTGTCAGTGCTTCTCTGCTATTCATAGGGTTTTTAATGGCAGATTGGCTTTTGGGAGGGGATTGCCAGGACTATCTCCCAAGCCTACAGCACCTGGTATTCCCAGGCAGTCTCCCATCCAAGTACTAACCAGGCCCGACCCTGCTTAGCTTCCAAGATCTGATGGGATCAGATGCCACAGGGCTATGGCTGCAGGCCATAACAATATATATATATTGTCAACAACATATATATATATATATATATATATATATATATATATATATGTATGTATGTTAAATGTGACTATGTGAATGTTTTAAGTATTGGCAGAATTTCTAACAGCCTAACAATAAGAAGCCTGCAGTTGTACCACTGTGTCATTGATCCCTTCAGATCTCCGAAGCTAAGCAGGATCAGGCCTGGTTAGTACTTGGTTGGGAAAACGCATGGGAACACCAGATACTATAGGCTTAGGAGAAGGAGCCAACAACCCACTCCCAAAAATCAATCTGTCATTGAAAACCCTATGAATAGCAGAGAAGCATAACAATAGTGTTTTGTCTGTTGTACATAGGGTCACTATGAGTCAGACACTAACTGGACGGCACCTAACAACAACAATAACAACAAGAAAGCAAGTACCTGTAGGATATGCCAGGAATTCACTTTGTAGGCTTTGTTTGTGTTTATTTGATTCTGTTTTGGAAAACTGACCTTCAAGTTGAAGCAAGTGCATCAACATGTGAATTGTTACTGTGTAATGAACTAACCTGACTTACTCTATCCCTGTTGTATTTTCTATCACCAAAGGTGATGTTCTCAATTTTGTACCAGACAATGACTATACCATCTCATTTAGTTGTATGCCCTTTCTAAGTACAACATTTAATTTTGTAACATTTCCAAAGTAGTGTGCAGGGAATTCGTTCCTTTGTTAATCATAAAGGTCACATGGCTAACATTTCTGCCTACTTCACCTGTGAAAACTAGGTAGAGAAAAACACATTGTCTTCCTTTAGAGGAGACATAAAACAGATCTGGACCACCTAGGGGTGTTGAGCACTTCTGTGGTCTCATGCTGGGGATGGTAAATTGGTTACAGCATCATGGAAAATCTTTACTTTGCCTAAGTTATATTAACAAGGAGTTATTCTTCAAGTACACAAAGCTGGGTGGGGGGACAGATCCCAAATATAGTAGTGACTATTGAGATGAATGAAATTATCTTATTGACTTAATTAATTTCCACATTTGCCATGAGTAATTTCCAGTTCCAACAGAAACAATTACCCAGCATGCACTTTTTCATATTGCTCAGGATAAATTCTGTGAAAGAGACACCGTCATTCCCATTTAGCCAGAGAGGAAAATGAATCATGGAATGATGCCCCATTATTGTGTGGATTGGTTGTGAATTTCTAATTTGATGTCTGGAATTTGGACATTAAAGCTAAAGCCACCAGTCATCGATTGCAGGTGAAGGAGGGCTTACTATGTCAAGCTTGACTCCTGCCAACTCTGACATTCATTTTTTTTAGTGACCTGAATATGTCATTCAACTTCTCAGACCCCCTTAAGCAAGTTGTTCCTTTCAGTGAAGAGTGCACATATTTTAAAAATTGGCTAGAATATATCCCTGAAAAAAATTCAGGAGCAATAACAATATAGGATGTGATTTAGACCTTTTTTCACAAGAACACACACACACACACACACACACAAACACACACACACACACACACACCTCTTTTGAACCTGGCAGAATCTTACACGTAAATAGCAGTTATTTTTTTAGGACTGAACTGTGTAAGCATACCAAAATAAATTATTCTAGAATTGTATACCAAACAATTCACATTCCCTAAAAGGCATGTGCAAGCTAGAAAATTCTGATTTACCAAATGGCCCTCCAGTAGTTGACTTTTGCCTTTGGCATATTTGTAGCTTCCCTTTCACTGAACTTATTCTAGCTACTGGAACTTCTGTCCCAACCAGCTAATAACTATGTGTCTCTATCATAGTGAATCTTTTTCTCATGGAAAAATAATGTATCACTCAGGTATCATTAGTTGGTGTTGACAAGTAGTAGTTGCAATTAAACAAAATAATCAAAGAACTGAAGTTTTTGGTTAGAAATTCAATAAACAATTTTTATTTTTAAGCAGTTGGGCTCTGATATGGTAAGGTTCTGAGATAGGGTGTGTGTGTGGGCACATGTGTGCGCACATGCACACATACATGTGATGTATCCGGTTCTCAAGTAGGTCAGAGTGTTATGGGTGGAGAAAAATGTGAAAACAAATGCTACAAGGGATAAACACAACAGTAGTAGCTGGGAAGAGGGAATAATTAACTTAAAAGGGAAGGCTGAGAGAGTCCATCAAAGACTGCAGAAATAGCATTTCAACTACATTTTGAAAGATAGTGGCAAGAAGAGAATTCCAGATGGAGGGAAATAGTGGTCAATAGAACTGAGATTGAATACAGCATTTGGATGTAAATCCAAAAGAATAAATCTCTAATAACTTTTAGGTAATGTTACACTCGTGAAGGAGCTCTGTTGGGTAACTGCATTTTTATTTTTCCTCAAGGACCCTTCAGTTTCTTTTTGACTAACAAATGGGATGGTACAAAATATTTTGCAATGTTTGCTTGGGGTTCCATACTGACAAATTTGTTTCTAGTTAATTAACATTGATAGACATTTACTTGACACATGCCTAAAATAAGCATTCAGAGTGGCAGAAGCAAGGTGAACTGCAAGTTTGAGGTGCGTGTGGGCTACATAGCAAGACCCTGTCTCAAACAAACAAAACAAACATAAAAAAACCCAGACATTTTCCAAGTTCATATATTATATGACATTTCAAAACAAGCACTGATCTTGATGAGGCATTCTTTATTCTTTTGGTTGAACTCACCAAATATTGCCGGACAAGTTGTTAATAAAGAAAAGGTGGATTTGTTATAAATTGCTGTAGTTAGAGTGAACACTACCCTGAAGAATCTTAGCAGGGTCTCTCTGTGAAAAGTTAGAAGAGGAATATTTATAGGGCTTTAAAGTCTGGGCTCAAGTCCTTTAAGGAAGAACATCTTTTAAGGGAGGGATTTGATTGGAATTGGGCAAAATTTGTGATATGATAGGCTTTATATAAAGTAGATAAAAGAACATTGTCCAAACTCTCACCAAATTAGAACATATACATAGGAAGGTGGTTGTTGTTAGGCGTCATCAAATTGGATCTGACTCATAGAGACTCTAAGTACAGCAGAATGAAGCACTACCCAGTAGTGTGCCATGCACACAATCTTTTTATGTTTGAGCCCATTGCTGCACCCATTGTGCTTCTTCTCATTTTGAATCTTGCCACATCAGCAAAAGGAGGTCCTGGGGCTTTACTCCAAACCTCCCATTAAGGTAGACTCTACTTTGAGGAGGCAACTCTTTCCCAGTTGTTTTTTGAATGCTTTACTGCCTGGAGGGCTGATTTTCTGGCATTATATTTGTCAGTGCTTCCTTGCTATTCATAGGGTTTTCCATTCTAATTATTTCAGGAGTAGGCTTCTGGGTCCTTCTCCCTAGTCTGTGTTAGTCTGAAAGCTCAGATGAAACCTGTCTACCATGGGTGGCCCTGCTCATATCTGAAATACTGGTGGCATAGCTTTCAGCATCACAGCAACATGGCAAGTGGACAGACATGATCTTATTTATAAGCCACAGTGGACATAACTTGAGGAGTTATTTCTCATCATTAGGAACTAGTTATGATTTTTGCAGCTGACACATTGCCCTGGTGTGTTTCAGGTTTTCTTCTTTTGTCACTCAGGTTTTGTTTATTCTCTTCTACTTGTATCTTAGCCTGCAGCTGTACCACTGTGGCTTCCGATCCCTTCAGATCTTGAAAGCTAAGCAGGGTCAGGCCTGGTTAGTACTTAGATGGAACACCACCTGGGAACATCAGGTGCTGTAAGCTTGGGAGAAGGACCTGGCAACCCACTCCCAGAAAACAATCAGCAGTTGAAAACCCTGTGAATAGCAGAAAACCACTAATAACCTTGTTTTGCCTATTGTATGTAGGGTTGCTATGAGTTGGATACCGACTCCATGGCATCTGACAATGACAACTTGTATCTTACTGCTTTGGCTTCAACGTGGACTGATAAAAATCATTACTTCTTATAATTGAATAATATTATTCCCAGACTATTTTCAGTATGTAATTGCTTAAAGGTCAGATTTTCAGTGCAGTTTCATTTTCATCTATATTTAAATGCAATCATTACTCAGAAATGGTCAAATTCAGTTGTGGTTACAGCTCTGGTTTATCTCTCTCTTCTGTTGTCTCTATCATCTTGTCAAGGAAGTGGGATGTGTATCATACTGTTTATTGCTGTAATTTACTTAAAAGTACTCAAAATCAATGGTGTGAAATATAATGTGTATTTTCTATCCCTTAAAGATGATTAAAGCACTCAAAATATGGGAATATATATCACAATCTAGCTAGACTGAAATGACCTAATATAGTAGTTCTTAATTTTGTCTATAAATTGGAATAACCCAGGGAGTTTTGAAAAGTGCTGATAATTGGGTCCTATGCCAAGAAATTCTGATTTTATTGGTCTAGGGTGTGACCTGGGTGTTGGGGTTTAAAAACTTTCTCCAGGTAATTCTAACATGCATGCAAATTAAGGACTACCTCTCTAACCAGATTCCAATTCTCAGAAAGTTGCTAATCTACAACTGATTTACCTGAGGCCAGTCCTAGAGTGTAAATTAGCATAAATGAAGTTATAAATTATTTTTCATTGATAAAATGAATGCCGTTTAAGACATGTAGTTTAGCTAGATAGATGATATAGCCACCTCACCCCTGCTCAAATAGGACCTAAAAACCTAGTGGCCTGAGATAGCTCTACCCGGAGTTAAGAAGCCACGCATACCTCATGCGCCAAGATCTTTGGAATATTCTGTTACCTGATCCAAATAGAGTATCCAAATAGAGTATTACATGACTCCTTCTAATAAGAGAAGTATTTCTAATTAAAACTTTATACAAAGTGCTTGTTGTGAAAGTGCCAAAAAGGACAGCAGGTTGGAACTTTGTTGAGTATACAGAGTAGTTTGTGTGATTATTTACCAGGTTGCTCGCTAATAAATGTTGGTATGTGTTACTAAATTCTCTAAGACCTGCTTTCTGTTTTTTCTAACTAATATGTCAAAATTGTATATTTATGGTATACACTGTGACATTTCAGCATATGTATACAATGTGTACTGACCAAATCAGGGTAATTAGCATCTCCTCCTTATCATTTCTTTATGTTTGGAGCTTTCTGGCTCCTCTCTTCTAGTTCATCATAAATTATATAATAGGTTAATATGAACTATAATGATCCCACTGTGCTGTAGAATAGTAGGACTTATTCCCCTTGTCTAACTGTGCTTTGGTACCCAGTATCCAACCTCCTTCCATCTCTTTTTCCCCAATCCTTCCTTAACTCTAGTAGTTACTATTCTGCAGAGTGACTTTTTAAGCTTCTACATATGAGGGGGGCCTGTGATTTAGCTCAGTTGGTAGAGTGCTGCTCTGCAGTCTTTGAGATCCTGAGTTCAATTCCCAGTACCACAAAAATGGGAGAAGGATGTGACAATTCACTCCCAAGGCAATCCTGACCCTATGAGGGTCACTATGATTTGGACACGACTCGACAGCACCTAACAGCTACAACATATGAGAGGGAAAATGCAGTATTTGTCTGGCTTATTTCACTCAACATAAAGACTTACTTTCATTATAACATATCCTCCAGAAGTTAGATGACTGGGGAAGAATGCCCATAGCCATCACTTACCTCTAATCATTGGAAGTTACTGATATCTACTAAATAAACACATTAACTTGTGGCATTTTGTAGTTTGTAAAATCTTTTGGTGGGAGCAGTTTCCAGTTTAACTTCCATGTAAAACAGAATTCCTCATAATCAGCAGTGGGAATGTCATGAAATGAATATCTCATGTAACAATATTAAAATCTATGGTGGTTGAGTTTTCATAATTACTCATTTGGTCTATGTAGTTATGATACCCAATGCTGTCATAGTAATTAAAAAATGTCTAATTTCTTTGTGTCTAACACAAAATCCTAGCTCTTCTATTTTGTCCTAAATTTATTGAGCTATCACCTACATTACAGTAAAATGCACCTATCTTAAATGAGTAATTCAACTAGTCCTGAAAATAAGTATATTTGTGTAACTCACACTGTTTCCAAGGCACACAACATTTCTCTCAACTCAGAAAGTATAATGGTACCCCTTCCCATTTAATAAAACCCTCACATCAAACACTGCTAATTGATTTGTTTTATCCAATCTAATATTTTATTTAAATGGAATCATATAGCACATACTTTTTCATGTCTGGCTACTTTTCCTCATCATAACATTTCTGAGATTCATCTATTACATATCTCAGAAGTCTGTTCCTTTTTATTGCTGGGAAGTTTACCATTGAATATATATCACTGTCTGTTTATCTTTACTCTGATGGACACTGAGCTGTTTCCATTTTCTGGATATAATGACTAAAATGGCTATAAACATTCTTACATGAGGCTTTTAGAGTACCTATATTTTTATTTCTCCTGGATAAATATCTAGGAGTGAAATTGTCATAAATATCTAGGAGTGAAATGTGTGTTTGTGCTATTTCATACTTCTACCAGCAGTGTGAAAGTCCTAGTTGTTGTACACTCTCCCCAATTTTTCAGATTCCATCTTTTTAATTTTAGCTATTCTAGCTGGGTGCAGTGGCATATACCTGTAATCCAGGGCCTTGGGAGGCTGAGGCAGGAGGATTGCAAATTCAATGCCAGGGTAGCCTGTGCAACTTAGTAAGACCCTGTCTCAAAATAAAAAATAAAAAGAAGCTGAGAGCGTGACTTGACTCAGGGAGGTAGACCATGTGCCCTGAGTTCAGCCTCCAATATTGCAAACAAATAAACAAGAATTTTAGCCATTCTACTAGTGCATGGTTGTTTGTCACTTGTCATTCTGATTTTAATTTCATCTTCTTAATGACTAATTATGTTGAATACTTTTTAATGTGTTCATTGGACATCTCCATTTCTTCTTTTAGAAATATTTTGTCTCTATTTTTTAAATTGAGATAGCTACCATTTTGTAATTGAGTTGCAAGAATTATTTTTATAGTCTGACTTCAGATCTTTGTTCATTTGTATGTGTTGTGGCTATTTTCTCCCAGTTTACTTTCTTTATGAAGTTCTTTTTAAATTTAAAAGAAGTTTTTAATTTCGATAAATGTCCTCCAAAAGTCATGTGTTTGAATGCTTGCCTTTAGCTGTTGGTGCAATTGTGAGAGGCTATAGAACTTTGAGTGTGGGACCTACCTGTCAGAAGTAGGTCACTATCTGCTAATGGTGGGCCTTTGGAGGTTTTCTGCAGACTCCTACATCTGATAGCTCTCTCTGTTCCCTGATGCCATGATGTGAAGTCCTTGGCCATAGGACCTGCCATTTACTCTGCTGGCATTCCTTCCTTGTCATTATGGACTAAGACATGCTGAATTATGGGCAAAAAATAATTTTTTCCTCCTGTAAATTGTTTATGTCAGGTATTTTGCCAGAGTGATGTACAAACTAACACAGAAAATTGGACTGGATAGTGGGGTAATTGCTGTGCAGAAACCTGACCATGTGATTCTTAGAACATTAGAACTTATTTGTGTGAGGAGTTTAGAAGAGTTTGAAGATATAGGAGAGAGAAGCCCTTGAATGCTGTAAGCAGAGTGAGGGGCAGTTCTGGTGAAAGTTCAGAGATTTAAATGCTGATAGAAATGTGGACAGTAAAGACAGCATTCAGAGGCTTCAGAAAGAATTAGGACAATATTGGGAATTGGATTAGAGACCATTCATGTGACATTCTGGCAAAGAGTTTGTCTATGATTTGCTCATTTCCTAAAGTTTAGTGTGAGGCCAAGTTCAACAGTAATATACCAATTAAGTTGGCAGAGGAAATATCATGAAAATATAATGCTGAGGCTATGGCTTGGTTATTACTGGATGGTTTTAGCCAGATTTATGATGAAAAAAATGTAAAAATCAGAGCAGAAAGATTTTTTTAAATGAGCAGCTTGGTGAGAAAAAAAGCTGTGCATTTGAAGTTGTGGACAAAGCACACTTGGGCCATTAGTCTGTGGTTATTAAATAGATAAGCAGCATTAAAGAAAAGTCAAACACTTTGCTGCTGCAACAATAGGAATGGCTTGAAAGCAAAGAAGGAGAGTGTAAGAGTTTTGGGGTCATAGAGGCTGCCACCAAGTTTCCAGAGTACAGCCTGTGAGGCCAGGCACTGTGTACCAGAATTGGATTCCCTGTAGAGAGCCCCAGAAAGGCTGGTGCATGAAGTTTTGAGGGTGGAGCCTAAGATGCAGTAGAGATCCCATGATGATGGAGATGCCAGCAACATAAAATGTCAGCAGAGGGAAGCTACTGGCAACAAGTGAAGCCAGCTTAAGAGGGCCATATGTACTGCAAATGGCAAAGCCATAGGGGGAGAACTGCCCAAGCCTATTGGAGCCCAGATGATGTCATTGTGTATTCCAGATGCTGGACATATAGCTACAGGGTTTATGCAGCATGATGGTTTTGGTCTTACTTTGGCCTCTTGTTCCCTATACCCCTGTTCCTGCTTTTTGGGATGGGAATGCTTACTCTGCCAGTGTACATTGGAAGTATGTAATTTTTTTTTGTTTTGTAGGGGCTCACAGCTAAGAAATTGCCTGGAGTCTCAGTAGAGACTTTAGACTTTGGGCTTTTGAGCAATGTTGGGACAGTTAAGACTTTGGGGACTCTTGAAGTAGGACTACATACATTTTGCATTAGGAAATGGCCATGAACCTTGGGGACAAAGGGCAGAGTGTTATGGTTTAAATCTGAAATGTCTCCCAAAGGTGATCATTTGATGCTTGGTCCCCAGGTGGTGGCTCTGTTTGTGGAGGCTGTGGAACTTTGGGAGTGGACCTAACTTTTCAAAAATAGGTCACTGGGGGGTAGGCATTTAGAAGTTTTACCTGGCTCCCTGGTTCTGGTAAGCTCTTTCTGCTTCCTGATGCCATAACGCGAGGTCCTCAACTATAGGCCTTCCCACCTACCTTGCCGCCACACCTTCCCTCTATGGACTGAAATTTTCTAAACTATGAGTCCCAATAAGTCATTCCTCCCATAAATTTGTTTCTGTTAGGTATTTTTCTACAGTGGCTCACAAGCTAAGTAATACAAGTAGTATCTGAATTTTGAGCTATTCTGTTTTGTCACCTGTATTTGCTTATTCTGAGGTTCTGCAGGAGGAATCACCTGAATTTTTATTGGTTTCCATGGCTGTAGTCACTTAGGTTTGTCTCTTCTCATTGCTAAGCTATCAACCATTCTTTTATCTACTTCCATATTTATATAAATAATTAACATTATATATGTCACCTTACATTGAAAATGGAATTGGAAGTTCTATTTATCGTTTTTATTATTTTGGGGGTGATTTTTTGATAGGAGAAAAAAGTTAAAGTGTTTTTTCTCTCCATCTTAAAAGTACTAATCTAATTTACATAAAAAAGAAAAAGAAAAAACCTTTCAGGGTAATATAATTGAAAGAAAATAGGGAATGAAATAAACAAGAAAGAAAAAGATTGATCATCTCTCTATTTCACTCTCTTCATCAAAACAGCAAAATCACTAAGATATTTGCATCAAAACTTATCTAAGGAAGGAGTCTGTGACTGGAAGTGGAGATGAATATAAATAGAGCTTTATTGTTTAGTAGTTGAGTAATTGATATATATGGTGAGCATGTAAGTTAGGGTTCTCACCCATAATTAAATATATCCTTATTCTTCCATGTTTCTTGGCTGAGATATTTTTGTATCCCATTGCATTTTTTACTATACTTCCTATAGGTAAACATGCACATCAACAGTTACTTCTGCAAAAATAGGCAAATACTTATTACCTTCTTAGGATATTAGGTGGCAGTTAAGGTTCCCTCTACATTGTTCCTATGCATACTGAGAAAACCACTAGAAATAATACTTGGTGGCTTATAAGATTGATTTTCTTAAATGGGTTCCTTGTTCTATCACATAGCTAAGTAATTCTTGAGCTACTTCAAATATTTTTCTACTCTATTGGAGGCTTAGTATGTATTGTCTTTCAAATGTGCTATAAATCAGTTGAAATTAAAACAAATATTTTTATGCTTGCAGTTGGATTTCTTGCCATTTGCCATCTGGAAGAATGTTGTTAGGTGCCGTCGAGTCGGTATCCGACTCATAGCGACCCTCTGTACAGCAGGGGAAGCACCATTGTCAGTGCTTCTCTGCTGTTCATAGGGTTTTCAATGGCAGATTGATTTTTGGGAGGGGGTTGCCAGGTCCTTCTCCCAAGCCTACAGCTTCTGGTGTTCCCAGGCAGTCTCCCATCCAGGTACTAACCAGGCCCGACCCTGCTTAGCTTCTGAGATCTGACGGGATCGGATGCCACAGAGCTACAGCTGCAGGCTGGAAGAATATAGGCATTCACTTTTTATTTTACTTAAAGCCACTTATTTACATGCTAGTTCGAAAGTGGATTAAGTAACTGCTCATAAAAATGATTTGGATGATACTTTTATTGAGCCATCAGCCCTTTCACTCCCATCCCATTGCCCATTAAGAGACTTTCAGGATTTTGTGGGAACCAAACTTGGGCAATGATTTCTACAAGTAAACAACAAAGCTGTTGGAGTGGGAGGGCAAGCAGATTGTCACTGGAAACTTCTTGGAATGATGTCAAAGAGATGTCGTAACAATACTTTAATGTTGCTGCAGGGTTATCCTATGTTATTGAGCTCTAATGAGTTAGGATGGGCAGATAGGTTCAACACAGTGCTATAAAAAAAATCTAGCAAGGCTAGTACTCTACACAGCACTAGATGGCTTTTCCTTTTTTTTTTTCCCCCAAGTGCATCTTCCACAAAATATTTAAAGAGACAGTGAAGAGAAAGCCAGAATTTTAAAGGAGACTGAAAATATGACTGTGAAGACTACACGTTCCAAAACACAATTAGTTCAACCTATTTTTCTTTCTTTTCTTTTCCTTTTTCCTTATTATTATTATTTATTGCATGCTCTAGGTTTTAAAAAATATATCTGTTAAATAGTAAATGAGCTTGCCTTAAAGAACATCTGATATGGGTCTGTACCTGCATGGGCTGTATCTGCATCTACATCCATAAACAAAAAATAAATTAGAGGTTGGAAGGAGAGAAGCTGGATGCTTTAAGATGAAGAAAAGTTAAAATGAGAGATAATTAATACTAATCTTAACACATTGTTAAAATGCACTATGCATCATTTTAGACAATTTTTATAATAGATACTGTGCTAGTCAGCTTTCTGTTGCTATGACAAAATGCCTGAGACAAACAACTTATATGGAGGAAATATTTATTTTGGATCATGATTTTGGAGGTTTCAGTCCATGCTTGATTGGCTCCATTGTCTTTGACCTGTGGCAAGGTAGACATAAGCCTGTGGCAAGAGTGTGTGATGGAGGGGACCTGTTTACATCATTGAGACCTGGAAGCATGGAGAAAGAGAAGGAGGAGCCAGAGTTCCAATATACCCTTCAAGGGCATGCACCCAGTGACCTAATTTCCTCCCACTACACTCTACCTCCTGAAGGTTTTACTACCTCCCAATAGTGTCAGAGGCTGGCAACCAAGCCTTTAGCATATGGGTGTTTCAGGGATATTTAAGGTCCAAATAATAATAGATAATAACCATGTTAGGTTTAATTTGGAAAGTAAAAGAAAAGAAAAATTATTCAGTGATCATTATGGTACAGTTGTAAGGACTTACTACAATTTAATTTTAGTTTATGATACTAGTGTACACAGCAACTATTCAGGCTAATATGCAAATGATTTAGTTCCCCAAGAACAATTTTTTAAAAAATTAAAAATTTTGTCACTATGTTTAAAGATACCCAATTAGCTTAATGTTTTGCAGTAAATTTTATGAGGGGTGTATTTTTTTGTTTTTGTTTGTGACCAAAACTTAATAGTGCTGAATGATTAGTGTGGGATCCATTATTTTTCTGGCTTCTTTCAGGATTAAAAAATGTACATTGACATGAAATCAAGTTTTAATTGTATGGCAAGTTAGTTCATTTACTAATTTTCCAATCTGGTATGTAAGTCATTGATTGAACTTTTGATAATAAAAAATAAATAGTAGTTAGTGGAAGACATTTTTAGAGTTGTTAATCCAAATACATCTACCAACCTTATCCATTAACAAATATGGTGAATGAGCAACCTTTTCTCACTGTACTTTAAAGAGGTCTTAGACAAAGAAATTTAGAATTATAAGAAAAGTTAGAAACCATCTGTCAGCCAGTAGTACTACCTAGCTTTTCTCTCTTTTACAATGATGCAATCTTCATCAATTTAAGGAAAAATAGAGTACAATTAAATGCTTTTTGATGCTAATATTTACTCTTACCACATACACTCTGTTAAAGAGATCCAAAAGAAACACAACCTATTGGCTTTTTTAAGGTTACAAATTCTATCCCTAAAGGAACACATCCATCATCCTTCCAAACTTTCACCTTTCTACTTGTGCTATCCCTTTTCATTTGTTTCTTGATATTGCTTCCATTAATTACCCTCTCTCTTAGACTGACTCCCAGGTCTAATCTCCTCTCATTCAATTTTGCAACAATTCTTTGTATAAGCTCTATGTGGAAACATATGTAACACTAGCATATAAAAAGGCATATCTCAACTTTGATTTCTTGTCCTTATCTTTTGATTTTCTTTCATTATTACAATTCTCAGAATGAGCTACTCTTTCTCCATCTGATCTATTTTCATTCATTGTGAAACCCCTGCATTCTTGATCTCCTCCAACATGCAACAAAACAGTCTCCCAGAACTTCTCACTTTCTATTCACCAAATTCAATGACCATGTTCCACCTTTATCAGATTCTGACATTATATATCATGCTGCATTGTAAAACCCCTTTTAAATCCTCCCTGTGAAAAAGGTATCTGGGTCTGGTCCTAGCCTTTCAGAACCTTGCTCCAAATCTCCTTTCTGGTGTTTTCTCTGCACCATCATCTCCAAATCCCCTGTTCTGGCTTCCCAGACACTGCTGTCACCTTCGGCGCTTGTGCTGCCACCCATGCTGTGTTGTGCTGTCCTCTGTCTGCACTGTGTGTTCTTGATCCTTTGCTTTTTGTGACTCCCAAAATTTTATTTTATTCATTGTATTCATCTTTCAATTCCAATACCATTTTCCCCATCATTTGACTCAAAATTAATGAGCCTTTCTTATATGCCTTCAGATATCATATTTCATACAATACATCTTCATGCATTCATTTATTCATTACTCTGGGTCAATAGGACACAACACATCAATCCATTGAAAAAAAGTTATTCAAAAAATATTTTTAAGTGCAACTAAATACTATAGTAAGGCTGTGCACATGTGCTCTGGGAAGATGAAGAAAGGGCTGACAAAAGTATAAGTATCTGAGCAAGCTGAGAAGTGTTCTCAAAAGAAGTGAAGTAAGAATTAAAGTTTACCTAGTAAAAATGTGGTAAAGATTCCCCAGATATTTGCTCATTTTTTTTTCCCAGAAAATGTTTGTATGACACCTAGTATGTGCCAGACATTATGCTAGATACTGAAGATTAAAAAAAAAAAAAAGACAAAATCAACAGCAGGGATAAACCATCACTGGACTTCCCATTTTTTACTAAAGAAGATAATATCAACAAAAATATTTTTCTACAATTCATTCTAGACTTATTGAGTGTCTACTATATTCTTTGCATATGCTAGAGTTATATGTATTTACATATAGTAGGCAGTCAAAACACTCACAAATAGGTTAACAGTCCAGTGGTGACTACAGACATGTATTTAAACAATAACAACACAAATATTATTTTCTATAATATTTTTGGGGAAATAAGGCTAATAACAGCAGGACCATAAAACTATGGCAGGTCTAGGGATCATGTAACCTGGCCTCAGTACAATCAGGAAAGAATAAAAGAAGTGAGAGAGGTTGAACAGAGTTCTAAGGAAAATGTACAAATTTATCAGATAAAGTGTGAAAAGTTCACTTAGGAGCAAAGAATCACAGAAGCCATATTATATTCTGGGAAAGGTTACTAACTTGGCATGGCTGGAATAGGGGTGATACATAGAAAGATTAGCTGAAATGCCTTTTGATTGACGTGGTTGGTGGTCCTTTGATGGTGGATCTGTCTTCTGAGTCATTGCCTATGTTAAGCTTTACTTGGGGCTCCAGATAACAGAGGAAGAAAACTTTAGGAAAGGTATGAGGTTGATACTTTGGAAAGATCCAACTTACTGCATTGTGGAGATGAGACGTGGCTAGATTCCTTTCCAGTAAAAACATAGGAAAATCAGTTGGGAGACTGTTTTGCACCATTTCTGTGAGAGATGTATGCAGCCTCACCTGGGGTGAAACCAACTGCAAATATATTTAGGTGATAAAGTCAACAGAGTTGGTGTTATGTGTCATGGATGTGGGGGCTAAGAGTAAGAGCAGGATGAAGATGCCTCTTTGTTCTATGGCTTTGGACCTGGACAGATGTGGCACAACCATGGAGATAAAGCATGCAGGGGAAGGAATTCATTTTGGGAGAGGATCTGAAGTTTTGTGTAGGGCATGTTTGTTCTGAGGAGTTTTCTGCATCCTTTACTAGGTAGCAAATCTCTTAAGGGGAAGGTTTATAATTGTATAAGTTTTTTTTGTTGTCATTGGTTCTTGATTTTTATTTGTCTACTTACTTTGGAATTGTCCCTTTTGTGCTCAGAGATTAGTTTATGGTAGATGCTCAGAATATGAGTTCCTGTATCAATGCTATTTGTTTGAAAAGAGAGAACACTTCTCGGCTCTGGTGCTAAATTATAGTTATCCTACATTATGGTTTAGATACTTCTTAAATTATTCAAAATGTTTTAGTTTCATTACAAAATATTGTTACAGGAAGGAAATTTTCCCTTTAATGGAGAACTTGTTTTCCATTTGGGTAGTAAAAATAAGAAACTTAACTGCAAAATGTTTATAATTAAGATTAATTCAAGATTATGATTTAATGAAGTATAATTAGGAGGAGAAAACCTTAAAAAATCAGGGTACACTAATTAGGTATTTAATCTAGAGGGATTTTTTTCCCAGTTTGAATCACCTCTATTCATAACAAGAATTTAACAAATGAGACACATAAATAATGTTGACTAAACAACAAGATATTGTCCTTGTGAGCAAGGCAGCAGAAGTTTCCCACTGTTATTGATTGGCTCTCTGTCAGGAATGCTAATCTTTTATAGATCTACAGCCCGCAGTTCCTAGTGACGCAGTTTGAAGGTACACAAATAAAGCCACACTAACCTCAGGAAATCAAGTGCATAGAGATTTCTCCTAGTTGGCATGCTGCATGGACATTCTAATATTTGTTGCCAACAGTTAGTCGTCTGACTTGTGAGTGGCTACCTGGTGATTGATGTAATGCCAAAAGCATATTGTTTTTATTGACCATGTGTTAAAGAGTTCCGGGCACAGAACAGAACAGATTGCTAGAACTTAGATGGATGAAACTTTGTAAGAAACCAGTGACAAGGGTAATGTTGTCACATGATCGTTTCTGGAGAAACACTGTATATAATGAAGATATTTATTGCAGGAACCACTGTTTAGTAATGTCATCTATGTTCATCACATCTTTCATCTACTCCACTGCAAAGTGTTAGCTCTTTCCATGGAGCAGGTCTATCTGGGGCAATGATATTTGCTGCAGGGGCATGATTTCCTGAATGTCCTGTCAAAGTACATACAGTGTCCTTTCTCTTCTTATTTCCCTAATATTCTTCTTATTTCCCCGGTACCACACAACCCTGCTGCTATTGACAAAAGGGAGAGATAGCTTGACAAAGACAACCAGATGATGAATGGAATTTCATTTATGCAACATTCATGTAGGGTGAGCCCTCTGGGTAAATAACCATGGTAGCACTCCTTCCTCCCTTCCATGACACATTCTGCTTGGCTGACTCAACTCCCCCTGAGAAGCTGCGCACTTAAGGTTATGTAAGCAGTGCCCTGATGTTCAAATATTCATCACAAGAATGGCCACATGAAAAAGAAAAGGAATAAAATGGAAGGAAGAGTCTGGTGATAAATAACTATCCAGATCAGCTAGGATAAATTGAAGAACTGAAAGAGATTTGGAGATGTAATTTGGAATTAGAGCTTTACTCCCAGAAGTGATTAATAAAATGGATTTGAGGCATACTTAGAGAGCCAGAGTATTATCGATTGGCTGTTAGCCCAAGTTGATTTCAACTCCTACCTGCTGCTACTCAATAAAACCAAAGAAAATCATTTATTTTATCACAGAAAAATAATCATTTCCTGTCTTTATAAAAAGTCAGCTAATTATGGTCATGACCTACATTCTTTCTTTCTTATTGACATGTCCACTTATTCACATTGTAAGTTACTAACTATCCTGGAAGGTTTTGCCAGAGATCAGACCCAGACCAGACAGTAAATACCCAACTGTGAGCACTAAAGAATTATTGAATGATTTGGGCTTGACTAGAGAGATGCCTTGAGATAAAAATTTATTTTATTAATTTTCTAATAAGGAAAATATTCTTACCATGAGGCAAAGGCTTTCATACATTGACAAATAAATTAATTAATTAACAAGGGAATTCTGAAATGAAGTTTTAGTCTGCATCACACTGTGCACGTTAATTTCACTTAAAATTAGTGTCACCAATGAATTATCAGTTCCATGAAAAATTATAAATGTCTAGCGAGGTATGTCAAGTTTTCTTCTTTAATTGGATAGAAATATTGGTGAACTTATAATTCTAAAAAAACTGCCTGGGTAGATTGCACTGATATTTTCTTTGATACAAAGAAGGAAAAGTACTTGTTGTTGTTGTTGTTGTTGTTGTTGTTGTTGTTAGGTGCCGTATAGTCGTATCTGACTCATAGGGACCCTTATAGGGTTTTCAGTGGCTGATTGTTTTGGGATTACCTCAGAAGTGGGTTACCATGTCCTTCTCCCATTTTTGTGGTGCTGGGAATTGAACCTGGGACCTCAGAGACTGCAGAGCAGCGCTATACCAACTGAGCTAAATCCTAGCCCCAGGAAAAGTACTTAGTAAATGTTAAATTCATTTGGGAAAAACTTTAAGTCTCAATTTAACTTTTTGATTTGGCCTAAGTTCATGCTGTTGACTTGGGGTCATTTTTCCTATTTGTATAAAATGATTTCTATTCAGGACAGGACAGGAAAGTATATAAATATAATGCAGAGGTTTTCTTATAAGTTAAAATGGAAATTATTCTCTCACTATAAAAATGACTTGACTATTTTCAGTTCCCTGCAGCTGTAGCCCTGTGGCATCCGATCCCGTCAGATCTCGGAAGCTAAGCAGGGTCGGGCCTGGTTAGTACCTGGATGGGAGACCACCTGGGAACACCAGAAGCTGTAGGCCGGGAGAAGGACCTGGCAACCCCCTCCCAAAAATCAATCTGCCATTGAAAACCCTATGAACAGCAGAGAAGCACTGACAATAGTGTTTCCCCCGTTGTACAGAGGGTCACTATGAGTTGGATACCGACTGGACGGCACCTAACAACAACACAACATTTTCAGTTCAAAGGAGACACATGTTGACTAACTATCATTCTTTTAGATCCCTTATATACACTTCTTGTAACAATGACATTTTCAGAAAAGGCTAAAGAATTTCCTGTGGAAACAAATGAAAACAATGTGCAATTATCATACCTGCATTATGTCTTTTATAGAGATAAAGAACTATGAGCAAAAGATGAATAAAACAGGGCAATTTTGCTAATTCAGAAGCAGAACTGGATATGCAAAGGATTGAAATGGAACTGAATGTCTCAGGCCACCTTCATGTCTTGCCTGGACTATGATACTTGATTCATCATTATTCTTTTGTCTTTCCACCATCTATTCTCTACCAAAAACTGCAAATTTAATCTAATTGTGTTATTCCCCACTTCTCCCCTCTGCAGTGACACCTACTGCACTTAGATAAAAGTTCAAGTTCCTTCCAGTAACCTAAAGCATGCCCCCATCTGGCCTCTGATCTCCTTCTCCAGCTTCCTCTCTGCTACTTCTCTTTCTCACTGGGCTGTTGATTGGGAACAACCCAATCTCTTTTCTACTTAGAGCTTATGCACATAATTTTTCCTGTGCTTGAACTACTATTCCTGAAGTCAGCTTGTCTTTGATGTCATTTTCTTCCAAGATCAAGATTTCTGAAGCAAATACATCCCTCCTCATTGTCTCCTTCCTCCCAATGGCCATCCACAGTTCCCAGTAAGATTCTACAGCTCTTACAATTTAGTAATTATTACATTTATGTTTGCTTTTTTCCTTCCAACTAAACTATCAGATTCTTGAAAGTCTTCTGAAATATTTACAAGTAGGTATTCACAAAAAGAGAAAGAGAACAAGAAGAAGAAAGTTGTGAAGGAGAAGGCAGCAGAGAGGAGGAGTTCACATAAAATATGAGGTGAATAAATAATTGGGTACATTTTTTTGGCGATTTGTCCAATACATTCACTTTTAAACTTTTACTTATGGAATGAGTTATAGGTTTAATGATGGCTTAAAGAGCCATTGGCTATAGATTCATGAATATATAAGAACTAAAAATATCTGAAACTGGAACAAGTGAAAAAAGATAAATAATGTCCTAAGGCACATTCAAACAAAGTTTGAAAGGTTCCCACATTGTGGATGCTTATCTGATTTAAGTGTGCAAACTTCTCGGAGCTCTGCCATTATTCACAGTTATACTGACAGTGGACTTCCCAAACACTGTCTGAACACCATCTGGATCAACATTTCAGTCACTCCCTGGAATTTCATTTAGTGCTTGCAGGCATTTAGATGGGATACATACTCATTTCTACAATTCTGTTTTTAAAGAAATTGCAGAATCTGATCAGCAAATCATTTTGAAAGAATTGTCTCTGCATAGACTAGGATAAACTATTGGGCCATTTCCCCTTCTTCTCTTTCTTTTATTAAAACTCATGATAAATGCCACATCTAATTTCGCATTATTGTATAACTACATTGGCCAAAATGTATGCTGTGTTCTCAGACACACCATGAACAACTCTTGGTTTAATTCCAGCTTAGTGGATCTTTTCATGGTAAGAGAAGGGATATTAAAATGGAGCATGCTGATACACATAATGATATTTCAGAAAAGATAGAACAAAATATTCTGAATGTTTTCAACACAAATAAATGATAAATGTTTGAGGAGATAGATTTTCTTACTCTGATTTGAATATTATGCAGTATATATACATATGCATCAAAACATCACATAGCATCCCATAAATATGTGCCATTTTGTGTCAATCAAAAAATTTAAAAAATGAGCTTGCCAATAGGCATGCAAGCAATTAACCCTTTAATTTTGCACACTAAAATTATTTATCATTGCAAAAAAAAGTTCACCAGTTAATAACCCCAGGATGTCTTATTTTGCACTAAGTTGTTGTTATTGTTAGGTGTGGTCGAGTCAGTATCCGACTCATAGCGACCCTCTGTACAACAGGGGAAACACTATTGTCAGTGCTTCTCTGCTGTTCATAGGGTTTTCAATGGCAGATTGATTTTTGGGAGGGGTTTGACAGGTCCTTCTCCCAAGCCTACAGCTTCTGGTGTTCCCAGGCAGTCTCCCATCCAGGTACTAACCAGGCCCGACCCTGCTTAGCTTCTGAGATCTGACGGGATTGGATGCCACAGGGCTATGGCTGCAGGCTTTGTACTAAGTAGAAGATGTTAAATAATGTGCATAACATTTAAATTCTTTAACATTTAAAGTTATGACTTTTAAAAAAAATCTCATTTATTTTTAGATTTTTTCACAATGCAGGAATTGTTAATTCCTTTCAAAATAGTCAAAAAAAAATAGCGTTCATGTATGTGGCACTACTTCCCTCTCTCGGAAAGGAATTATCTTTTTCATGGGATTTTAGCTCATTATTTGACCTCAGGTTATAGTTTATGAAGGTTAAATAATTTATTTTGTAATTGACAGATTATGTTGTTCATCTTTGGTTTTCTGACATTCCCTTACTATATGCATTACCCGCTTCCACACTTCCCCGGGGCAGTTCTGGGCTTGACTATGTTTCCCATTTTTGTAATACATTGTGTCTTATCCATATGCTACTGATTTTCTACCTTCTTGAAAGCTAACTGCTGGTCTTTTCCAATGAGAGTTTGTTAAACTTCTTAACTGTCATTCAAGACGTTTAGTTTATTTTGTTGATTTGCAGCAATACCTGTCCACAATCCTCCACCTTTCCATCAATATGTAGTCCCTTCTGCTTCTGCCAGCAATAGGGAGAAAAGTCACACATCAGTGTGAGTTGATACCACAGCAAATTTATGGTTTCCCATCTCAGCTGGCCCAACAACTCAGGTAGACACTCCTTTTAACAATCTCTGGCCAGTTCAACCCATGCCTACAAACTCTGCTGGCATTCCAGCCTTTAACCACTCTTCTCACGCCCTATCTGGTTACCACCCCACCAGTCCCAGCCATGAAAAATAACTTTGCCTCTTACCTTAAAAAAAAGTCCATCCACAAATTTTTAGTGATTAAAATTTTCTATACTTCAATCTAATTTCTGAGTCTCCATTCTTCCAAGGGGTTAAGAATGCAATTCTCTCAAACAGTGATTTCCCATTGCCCTTTTCCTTTCTTCTTGGATTGTTACTATGTTGGCAGAGTTGGGAGGTTGGAGGCTAGAAGGCATAAAGGGCTTTTTTCTGTCTGAAATCCCCTGGCTATAAGGGCACCTTCTGAACTATCTGTCTTTCTTCCAGTTCTTGGTTATCAAAGTTAGCTTTCGAGTCAGGGGATCACTCCACTACTGCTGTACAACTCATGGGTCCACAGGGAGTGGGGGTCCTTTCTGCTTCTCCTAGGCAAGAAGCAGGAATGTTGGGGTGGGGAGTAGGCTCTATCTGATTAGACTTGCTCTTTTCAGCTCTAGCTGCATGAAAAATCACCTGAAAAGCTTTAAAGCTACCAGTACCTTGGGTAGTGCTTCTCAAAGTGTGGGCCAGGAGCAGCAGTATTCAGCCCCATGTAAAGACTGACTAGAAACTCAAATTCTTGGCAGACCCCAGACCCATTTTGTCAGAAACTCTGAGTGATATCTATAAATCTTGTTTTGTTTGTTTATTTGTTTTGTAGAAGATCTCTCAGGGTGATTCTGATGTCTGCTGAAGTTTGAGAACCTTCCCCTGGGTAAGGGACTCATGGATAGTATTGTTCCCAGGTGATTTTAATATTTGGCTGGGATAAAAACTATGGCCTAAATATATCAGGAAACCACTACATTTTGTGATTTTTCCACCTGCTCAAAACTCTTCTGGGAAGATGGGGTGCAAATTCTATCTGACAGAGATCTCATAGATGTATCTGGGGTTTTGCTGCCTCCATGGACTAGGTCTCCTGGCTCTTTTCTCACTCCTTAGAGACTGCTTTTCTCTTCCTAAGGAGTAGTAGTGAGGAGATGGAGTGTCACTCTTATTCATTGTGGTTTTCCATAGAATATTTTAATATAAGCTGTGAAGACTTCCTTTCTGTTCTCCCAAGGACCTAGGATTTTGAAATTCAGAAGCTAAGCAGGAACTCCCTCCTCCCCACTTCCTCTACTTTCTGCCATTACATCATAAACTCATATGTACAGCAAAATTAGTTTCTGAATTTTTCCATATTTCAGTTGAATTTTTAATTTGTGTTTCCATTCCCCTGAGGCAGTGGTCCCCAATATTTTGGGCACTGGGGACTGGTTTCATGGAAGGCAATTTTTCCATAGACTGGGGGCAGAGCTCAGGCAGTAATGTGAATGATAGGGCACGGCTGTAAATACAGATGAAGTTTGCTTGCTCACCTGCTCTTCACCTACTGTGTAGCCTGTTTCCTAACAGTTCTGTCCACAGCCTGGGGATTGCGGACCTTTGGCCTAAGATGGTAGAGAGTTAATCTCAGTCAACCCAGAAATCCCCTCATACTTTATCCTGGCTGGTATATAGTGTTTCTGGAGGAGGATAGGATTGACTTAAGTAATGTCAATGTGTCCTAGAGTGGTGAGAGTGGAAAGTGTGAGGGAGCTTTCTGGAAGGAGAAAGAGGAATGTTTCTTTAGAGATCTGCACATACTGCTGAGGTGGGATGGGATGGTGAGAGTATGTGAGGACTGTGGATTGATGGACCCCCTTCAATGCCAGTGACATTGAGAGCTATTTTAACTCACTCTTAAATATCTTGGAAATTATTAGGGTTCAAAATTTAGGAGGACAGCTTTTAAAATGAGTATTCAGAGATTACCTTGATGGACATCTCTTAAATTCTTAGCAGACTCAGGAGCTAGAATAGAAATTCAATTAATTAAAGAGAAGAGAAGGAAGTTACATTACCTGGGATAGTGGCATGAGATTTTTGTCTATGCTATCCTCCTTTGTGATAGTCCTTATAACCTTCACTTCTATTTTTAAAAACCAAGAATTTATTTTGAAATAATTTCAAACTTGCAGAACACTAAAAGAACATTACAAAGACTTCCTATGTGTCACCTCATTGAGATTCCTGGTAACATTTTACCACACTTGTTCTGTCACTCTTCTTTGTAAATATATCTTCATAACCATTAGTCGTTTTCTGAACCACTTGAAAGCAAATTTTAGACATGATGTCCTATAACCCTCAAATTCTACAGTGTATTGTTTCCCTAAATAAGGATACTCTCTGACATGAAACCTAGGAACCTGCCAAAATCAGGAAATTGCTGCTATAGCATTCCCATCTAGCCACAGATCCCATTCACATTTCTCCAGCTGACCTAACACACTGTCCTCCGTTTCTGAGCCAGAACCCCATCCAGGAATGCATGTTACATTAATTGTCTCTTCAATTGCTTCCAGTTTGGAACACAGGCATTTTCCCCTCCTTGTCTTTCATGTCAGTGTTTTAAATAACACAGGCTCTCCATTCTGTTTATAGGATGACACATAGCCAGGGTCTGTCCAGTGTTTCCTTATGACTAGACACAGGACAGGCTCTGTGGATAGGAATCCACAGAAACAAGGCTGTGTTCCTCTCAGGGCATTACAATGTGAGGCACATCTGTGATGTTAACCTGTCCTCTGGTCCTATTGGTGTCTGTAGGTTTCTCCAGTGTGAAGTCACTCCTCTATTTGTGTATTGATACTAATCAAAATATTTTGCATGGAAGATATCTGAAGATTATAGCATATCCTGTTGTCATTAAACCTTCACTCATTACCTATAAGTCTCTAATTGACAATTCCCATTTGTTTGAAGCACCATTATCATGGTGGCTAAATGTTGATCTTTCTCTCATCCACTACATTCATTTGTTGGCATTCTTACATAAGAACTTTACCCTCTTCTTTATTTATTTTTAATTTCATCAGAATGGCCTCATGGACTCTTATTTTTATTCATTGGTCTTTAAATCTATTGCTATCATTGTCACTTTGGCACTCAAACATGTCCCAGGTACTGCCAGCAGGTGCTCTCTTCAAGGTAACTCGAGTCTCCTTTGACATGTCCTTATTATTCTGAGCATGTTCTCACCTTCTGGCCCCCTTTTTGCCTTATCTTGTACTTTCCTTGCCCTGATCCTAGAATCATGAAAAGTTCTTATTCTAAGATCTGAGCTCTCAGTGCGTTCATTGTTAGTGGGATGCCATTGCTCCACAGTCTTCTCAACCTATGGAGCTGGGAAACTTGCACACACACACACACACACACACACACACACACACACACACACTGTGTTTAAGTCTATTTGAGTAGATAATTTGGTAGATGATCTTGCTCTAGTTTCCAAGCATTACTTCAGTGTCATTTCTAGATTTCCTTCTTTCTATGTATGCAAGTACTTTCTTCACAGTGGAGCCAGAAACCTTGCTTCCATTATCGCAATCATTTATTTGTTGAGATATAACCACTTTCCCAGCCACTTATACCTTCTCCACCACCATGCATCCATCCACTCCGTATGCCTAGTGAGATGTTGGCAGGCATGCTGCCTCTGATGGAAAGGGTTGGACACTTGGGACCCACCGCCACAGTCTTCATGTGCTCCCCCTTCCTTCTGCATTGCCATAGTAGGTCTGTGAAGATCAGTAGGAGGAACTAGAAAATAAGAGAAAGTAGTAAGGAAAAGGGCCAAAATCATTTTGATCATCTTCTTGCAAGTTATCTTCTCCTTTGCCAGACCTGAGAGTCTTGACATTGAGGACAGGAATTGGAACTACATTAACTTTGTCTTCACATTTTCCTATAAACTAACCTGCATACCTTAGGTATCAGTGAATTGTTGATGAATTGATGAATTGATTTTCCCTCTGGATTTGTACTCTTGGCTCCCTTTGGACATTTCCATAGTCCCCACTTGTGGTAGTCATCTGAAAGGTTTGGGTTATGAACCTGTTTTCTTTTGATTGTTGAGCTGATCAGTGTACCTTGGTATTTAGCTACCTACAGCAGCTGAGAGGATCATTATAGCAGAATGGAAGGGGGAGTGCTCCCTATGAACTTCAAGCTCCACTCATTTTTTTAGGGTTTTCGCTTTCAGTTTTGATGGGAGATAAGTTTAGAATCCCTTGGGGAATCTTTCAATGATGAATAAATGACTGTTGAGGGGATACCACACTAAGGATAATCCTGTTCTTGACTCACTGATTTCATGCCAATGAAAGATTTGGGGATATTTCTGCTATATTCTTAAAAAGCAATAGTTTTCTGAAATCTTATAATTTTAACCATACTCACAAATTATATGCACCATTGTTTTATGTCTTTCAAACTGTCTTATATAATTAATTTGTTGAATATTTGATCTTTTCTATGTCATAACTTTTTGAAGATGGATACCAAGTCATATTCATTGTAAAGTGCAACAGAATAACTGCCATACCCTGTATAAAACTTAAAATAGTGCTTAACATAGAAGACACCCTATACATATTTACTGAAACAAATTCTTGCTACGTATTCTAGGCCTACAGCCATAGCCCTGTGGCATCTGATCCTGTCAGATCACAGAAGCTAAGCAGGGTTGGGCCTGGTTAGTACTTGGATGGGAGACCACCTGGGAACACCAGGTGCTGTAGGCTTGGGAGATGGATCTGGCAACCCACTCCCCAAAATCAATCTGCCATTGAAAACCCTATGAACAGTAGAGAATCACTGACAATAGTGTTTTCCCTGTTGTATGTAGGGTCACTATGAGTCAGATACCAACTCAATGGCACCTAACAACAACAACCACCTGTGTTCTAGAGTATTGATGATTTTCATCAGTCTCAGCATGAGAAATTAGGTAATGTTAAATATAACTTAAGTCAACATTTAATAAATAGGCTGATTATCAAATATGAGTTACGTATGGTTCTCAACAATGGTTCAACTTAAAACTTTTTGACTTTATAATGGTGTGGGAACAATGCACATTCAATAGAAACTATATTTTGAGTTTTGAATTTTGATCCTTTTCTTGGGTTAGTGCTGTGTAATAGAGTACTCTAAATGCTGGGTAGTGGTAGTGAGCGAGTTTCTTCAATGCACTGTGATCACAAGGGTGAACAACCCAGAATTTGTTAAGTACTATGTTGCTGAGCTATGAAGCTCAATAGGTTGTTGTTGTTCTTAGGTGCTGTCAAATTGGGTCTGACTCATAGCAACCCAATGTATAACAGAATGAAACTCTCCCCAACACTGTGCCATCCCCAGCACTATGCCAGTGCTTCTCTGCTATTATTAGGGTTTTCAATGGCATGTTGTTTCTGGACTGTTTTGGTGTGGGTTGTCAGGTCTGTCTTCCATTTTTGTGGTCTGATAATCGAACTCAGGTGCCATCAAGTTGTATCTGACGCATAGTGACCTTCATAGTGTTTTCAATGGCTGATTGTTTCTGGGATTGTTTTGGGAGTGGGCTGCCATGTCCTTCTCCCATTTTTGCAGTGCTGAGCAACCCAGGGCCTCAGAGACTGCAGAGCAACACTCTACCAACTGAGATAAAACCCACCCCATTCAATAGGTTGTTGTTGTTGGTTGTTAGGTGTTGTCAAGTAATGTCTGACTTATAGCGACCCTCATGGGGTTTTCAATGGCTAACTATTTTGGGATTGCCTTGGGAGTGGATTACCATGTCCTGCTCCCATTTTGGGGGTTTAGGAATCGAACCTGGGACCTCAGAGACTGCAGAACCGCACTCTACCAACTGAGCTAAATCCCAGCCCCTTAATTCAATAGGTTAGATGTTATAAATGCATTTTTGACTTACTATATTCTCTTCTTCAGCTGGGATTTAATTCAGTTGGTAGAGTGCTGCTCCACATTCTCTAAGGACCAGGATTTGATCCTAAGTACCACAAAAAATGGGAGAAGGATATGGAAATCCACTCCTGAAGCAATCCTGAAACAATCAGCCATTAAAAACTCTACAAAGGTTGCTATGAATTGGACCCAACTCCGAGGTACCTAACAACAACAACAACAATAGTTTCTTCTTACCCTGGATGTATTAGGGACTAACCCCATCATAAGCTGAGGATCATCTGGATACTGTTACTACCCATTTTCCATTTCTTTCTCATAAATTCTAAGTTGTTGTTGTTAGATGCTGTCTACTCAGTGTCTGACTCATAGGGACCCTCTATACAACAGATGAAACACTATTGTCAGTGCTCCCCTGCTATTCATAGGTTTTTCAATGGCTGATTGCTTTTTTGGGGGAGTGGGTTGCCAGGTCCTTCTCCCAAGCCTACTGCCCCTGGTGTTCCCAGGTGGTCTCCCATATAAGTACTAACCAGGCCCAATCCCGCTTAGCTTCCAAGATCTGATGGGATCGGATACCACAGTGCTACTGCTGCAGGCAAAATTTCTTAGCATTTATGTCCTAACTAATTGGTAAATGAATCTATATTTTTATCTCAAATAGAACAATAAATTGAGAAAAGATATCATGGATAATTGTCAGAGAAATAGATACTTTTTTTGGTATGGAATGCAGTAGTTTAGAGAAAACCTCTAGCATCTATCATCAAGTGAAAAAAATAAATCTGAAATTCTCAAATTCTCTTAAAATTCAGTTTATGTGGCTTTAAGCAGGAGAAAAAGACTAATGATATTTATATTCAAGTGATAGTTGCTTTTAAGAACTTACACTAAAGATAAGGTGCGTATTTGACACATGTTCCTCTTACTTTCCTCCATGAAAGACTTTATCAATCAATTATGAAATTATTGCCATCTGATTTCGGACTATCAAAGTTTTTTTTCAGTTCATGTTCTAGATAAATACTACCAATTAGATGTAGGTGGTACTTGAATTGGAACTTTTTGGCATGGCTACCATGGAATTTTAGAGCTACAAGTTGATTCTGCTCCACCAGATTTGCATTTCTTACTCACTAGATCTAGAATGAGTGAACTGAAAACTCTGTGTCTAACATAGAAACATCTAAGTTTTCCTACATTCTTCTGTCCACATTAATATCAGTTTTCTAATTGCAGAAATTTTTAGGTTTGCAAAGTTCCGGATTGCACAGCTTTTGGTATAAAAAATATCAACTTATTTTGGTGGTCTCTTTTCTTTCCTTTTCTACCACCTGTGAGTCTTCTATCATCAGATTCAACACAAGGCTTCATATTTAATCATTACAAAAGTTGAACTATGATAGACTTGACTAATAGTATTTAGAGTAAATCTTATTTTTCAATATGTCAGTATTCTGAAATTGCATTGATTATTCAGGCATAAATAAAAAGATGTTTAAACATATTATGTTGGTTTGCTTTTTTCCTTCCTTTCTGTAGCATCTGGGATCAATCAAACCAGCTTTCAACTGGGTAGAGGTAAACTATGCAGAAAGTCTTTTGCAGCATTGTATACAAGTAACTTATTATTTGTCATCTTGACTCAAGAGAAAACCAACTCCTCTGAAGTGATTTTACTGATTCTGGGACTATGATAAAATGGGTAATGTCACAAGGAATTTATTCATTTAGGTCAGGCTGACTGACCATTAGTTTAAATCTCAGTCAGTTAAGTTGTATTCTGTGTTCGCTCAAGTGAACTTTTGGAACTTTTCATGTAGTAGTGGTTATTTTTTCCAACTGAAGATTAGTTGTAATCAATAGCCAGAACACTGTTCCGCACAAGGGTGATGAAGTAAATGTAATGCCCTTCATTTACTTTAATCAAGGATCATGATGCTAAAGAGCAGATAGCTCCTCACAAGAACATCTGGCAGCCAGAGTGGAAATGTAGGTCAGCTTCAGATGTGAATGTTTGGAATTACTTAGTTGGAACAACACAATGTGTCAGCATTAGCCGGCATATAATCAGAACAGTTCCTGTTATGTGCAGGAAACTGAATGACTGGGAACCACATGTTAGCTTCCACTAATGGCTAGCCTCCCAGAAAAGCCAGTGGGGACTGTCCACGTTGACTAGAAGAGAAGATGTAACCTGTCTGGTGTGCTCAGGTTCCAAAGCCTCATTTGATAGGTCTGGTGTGCTTTAAAATACAATTTACATATTAACAGTAATTTTTTCCTTAAAGCTAGAATGATTCTGACATTTAATCAGTTCTTACTTTCATTATAAACAAATTTGTGGGGCTGGAGGGGTAGCCCAGTGGTAGAACACTTGCCTAGAATGCAGGAGGCCTGAGTTTGATCTCCAGCCCTACAAAAACAGCAACATTAACTTTTGAATATGCTCTATGTGGCTCTTCTGTTAACAACAATTTTCCGTAAGAAGATATTTTGATGGTACTTGGTTTTGTACATATTCTTTTAGTAAGCAGTTGAAGAAAAAAACACTTGCTTTGGATGCTGTGGGAACTGTCTAAACACTGGATGTTTATTCACTAGTGTTTTCCGGTTACAATGGAGATCACCTACAACTTCCAGTACTGGCAATCTGAGATAGCACGCAATATTGCATAGATCCAGGGAAATTAAAAAAGAAGGCAAAATAGGATATGGAATAGAAAATGAAGGAATGAGATCATGG
Source organism: Pedetes capensis (assembly GCA_007922755.1). NCBI lineage: Eukaryota > Metazoa > Chordata > Mammalia > Rodentia > Pedetidae > Pedetes > Pedetes capensis. Next base: position 78,956 of record VMDO01007789.1, read on the forward strand.
ACCTAACCTTCTAAAAAGTCAATATTTGATGTGATGGATAAATTTAATGAGAAAGGCTGGGCGTTTTGGAGATATAAACCATAACAAAAAGCTTGGGGATCTTTTCTGTCTCACTCCCTGTCTTGAACCAGATTCTTTTTTCTGCTTATTCACTGTTGCATTTATTTTATTTTTTTTAACTTAGATTTTTTGCCTTATACTTACCTGCAAAATGTCCTTTGTTTTCAAGTCAGCTCCCATTACTTTTGGCTATCTGTAATAGAAATATGACTACAGTGCCTTATCAAATAGAATTTATGTTTTTACACATCATCTTTGTCCTGAAGTTCAGGACATGTTCACTACATCTCTAGTTATCCTATACATGCTTCAGGCAAAAATAAGGGGTTTGAATAGAAAGGCATGTGGTAACTCTGTATATACCTTTTTTTTTTTTTTTTTGATAACAACAAATTGTACAGAAGCTCTTCCAAGTGGATTCTCCTTTACATCTTATTGGGCAGAAGAACTATGATCGTATGGCTTTGGCTTCAAATGAATCTCTGAGAGAGATGTACATTTTTAATTTGGTATATTGCTAGCCCAGAAAAAATTATAATTCTGCAGGTAGTGTTGAAAGAGAAAGTAGATACGGCATAGGTAACTAGCGGCATCAGTCACAGTTGTTACCTAGAGTCAGCTTCAGAGCTTTCTGACTTATTATTTCATCAGGAAAGTGCACATATAATACCAAATGGCAATGATCATTTAGCCCAACCAAATCATTCTAGATACTTCCACAAGTTCTCAGTTTAAATCACAGATCCACTTGGATCATTCCAAATGCCTTCAGGAAGCAATCTGAATTCCTCTAACATAACGTGGACTTGACTGCTTCCCTTTGGAATCTCTTTCCTGTCACTGGGCTGCACGTGCTTTATGTACCAGACCTGCTGCACCACATACAGTATTGAAAATCACCACACTCTCTCTTGACTTCATGTAACCGCATAAGCCAGTTAATTTGCTTTTGTTATTTGTTCCTTATGAGTTTGTTGTGAATAAGTACTATTCTTTGCAAGGCTATGATTTCCCCTACATGGAGACCCATGACTACAGCTACCTTTGTCTCCCTCCAGGGCTTTGGACATGAATCTATTATGATTTCTTGCACTCTCTTGAAGTTGTCTGTCTATCATCCCTACAATACTGTGAGTTTCAAAACTTCCGTATTTTATTTACCCATGTCTTATTCACATGATTAATGCAGCATCTGGCATAAGGTAAGCCTTGATAAAAGCTTCTGAGATGAGGGAATGAAGCAACTTATTATAGCAGTGTGCACCATTGTTTTAAGGATGTCTGCTTTCATTAAGAAACTCCACTCATGATTTACTCACGCTCCACAGCAAGGCAAATGTTTTTTTCTTCAACTGTTTACTAAAAGAATATGTGCAAAATCAAGTACCATCAAAATATCTCCACATAAATGCTCTTTATGAATGTATTAATTTTCAAGATATTGGTGTGATATACCTTGGTATAAGTATTTTTTTTCTAGGAAAAACATCTTGTGTGACATCATGTAGTACTTACAAGACCTATTCATTAATGTTTTCTAGAACATATTTAAAGCTGTTAGATATAGTATTCAGAATACAGTGATCATTTAGAACGTGAGACTATACTGATAAGACCTGTGGAAATCCATGGTCTATACATCACTAAGCTCAATAAATGTATAAGTATTTTCCCACAGGAGTTCTTAAGTGAGACAGCAAAGATTAGGTGGAAATTCCATAATTTATTTCTCCAATTTAAAGAAAGTCAAGTGGATAATAGGTTTTTTTAGGTAGATATTACTTATATACATTTTAAAGTATTATTGTGATATAGAATTTTTAAGAACTATGTCCAGAATTATTAAAGCCTTCCCTATCAGTTATCACTTCAAAATATTTTTACCTTCTTTGTTTTAGAGAATAGTCTCACATTTTTTCTTTTTTTAAAAAATGGTCATTTTTAAATTTCCTTTAAAATATTTGTGCATACAATTGTTTGTGTTAGTTTAATTCAATGATTACTTCTTTGTTTTCATATAGGACAGTGTATTTTCTACATAAATTTGGGTGAGATGATAATAATAATGAGTTCAAAATTTTAGATTTTACAGGAAGAGGCTATGTTTGTGAAAACCTTCAGAGGAAGGAAATTACAAAGTCTATTTGTAGGAAGAGAAAATTATGTATTTCAGAAAGCATATTATATTTGAATTCTTGAGTTTCTGGTGGCACTGGATACTTATGGCTTATATGTTGTTGTTGTTGTTAGATGCTGTCAAGTTGGTGTCCGACTCACAGTGACCCTATGTACAACAGGCAAAACACTATTAGTGTTTCTCTGCTGTTCATAGGGTTTTCAATGGCTGATTGTTTTTTGTGAGTGGGTTGCTGGGTCCTTCCCCCAAGCCTATAGTACCTGATATTCCCAGGAAGTCCCCATTCAAGTTCTAACCAGGCCTAACCCTGCTTAGCTTCCAAGCTCTGATGGGATCGGACACCACAGTGGTACAGCTGCAGGCTATGGCTTATATAGGCTTTGAAACATTCTCCCAAGAGTTAGATTTTAGTACTATGTGTGATGCTCAGTACTCAAGCATCTGTGAACTGGTAATATCTGTTTTTCTCCAGCACTGAACATAAACACAACTTAAAGAGAATGTGGGATAGAAGACAAAGATGGCCTCTTTCCTTTTCCACACAGAAGTAGTAGCACATGATATCTGGGAAGAAAGAATACAGCAAAACATTTTATATTTTCATACTGTGGCTTCACTAGGTTCCAAGACTTTTCTTTATCTTTCCCTTTTTTCTATCTTTTTAAAAAAATTCTGCAGTTCAGGTCTAGATTGATTTTCTTCATTCAAACTCCTGTAATACTTGGTCTGAATCATAAATCTAGTCCTTTTTATAATTACTCTGTGTTTTCCAGTGGTTTCAAATTTTATCTTCCTAAGGCTGTCGAGTGTCAAAAACAGAACAGGGCTGCTTTTACATTGGGCCTCTTTTCTCAAGCACATATATCCATGGGAATGAGATATCATATAACAATTTTAATGAATAATATTTCTATGGTCCCCACTTTCAGTATTCCAAATTGCCTCTTTATTTTTTTAAAATAAAGATTAAAACTTATTTAATAAACTTTATTGTTAATCATATTTTACAAAGGAACAGAGATTATAGCTACTTGCCTTTGATTATCCAGCTAGTGGTAAAAATGCAAGAGGCCTTGATTTCCTCAACTTTCCAAGATAAATCAAACTTACATCAGCCTTGAGAGTAAGATGAGTTCTCTTGACTGGCCTCAGACTGACCTTGGTGCCAGCTCACTGCCAAGATTGGTAAACACAGACAACTCCGCTATGTTTGCTGTCAGACATGGTCAGAGGCATGCTCCTGGTCAAAGTTTGAGGGTGTCTTGGTGACATTCCATTTGCAAACAGATTACTTGTGATTGGTTTGATAAATACACACTCTGAAGAAGGAAAGTAAACTATGGATAGCTCTATTTCATGATGTAATCTTCAAGTCAACAAACTACAAGGAAAATTTGGAAAGGTTTTTTTTTCCCTGGCCTTTTTCCCATTACACCCCAGAAGAGTGTTTCACTATAATCAATGACTTTCAGAAAAATTCTACAACTGAAGTTTTATCTAGTTACTTACAATGCATATAATTGCATAATAGTTCTAAAGATCATCTTTATTGTTTCCTAGATGATGGAATAGAAATTTTTCCCTTTTAAAAAATTCAAGAAAATGTCAATAATTAACAATGCTCCTCAAACACATTGCCAATAATTAGCTTGATACATATAACACTTTCAAAGTAACAAGACATTATGGTCCGAATATTGGTTGCTCCCCCAAATTCAGATGTTGGAATCTAATACCCAAAGGGATCATATTAAGAGTGGGGTGAGGTGTGGGGCATTTAGGAGATTGAGGTCATGAGGGCTCTGCCTTCATGAGTGATATTAATGCTTTTATTAAATAGGCTTGAGGGAGCCTTTTTGGCCTTTCTGTTATGTGAGAACACATAGAAGATACTAATTTTAAAGCCAAAAATCCTCAGAAAATGCCAAATCTGTTGACATCTTAATCTTGAACTTTTAGGCCTCCAAAACTATGAGGAGTAAACCTCTGCTCTTTATAAATAACACAGGATCAGGTATTTTGTCACAGCAGCAAAACAGAATAGAGACACTGAACTTATCACCCAAACTAGCAAACAAACAAATGAAAACACTGAGAAAGAGTGTATGGACTTTATGTTCAGAAATAATCAAACTAATGAGTAGAAAGGGCTGTGGTTTAGCTTAGTTGATAGTGTACTGCTCTGTGCTCCTGGTTCAATCCCCAGTATCCCCAAAACAGAAGGATGTGCCAATCCATTCCTGAAGCAATCCTTCCCAAAGCAATCCCAAAACAGCTACTGAAAATTCTGTGAGGGTTGTAGTAAGACAGAGCTGACTCTACAGCACCTAACAAGAACAACAGTGAGTAGAAAGTCCTTCTAACCTGAACAATCTTGAAGAAAATCACAAGTGCACAGATATGGTACTTTCTGAATATATACAACATGACCTTCTACCTTAGTTTGGGACTTTTCAGCTTCTGTTGTTGCATTAGTTTTGATCTTTAGGAACGGGTAGAAGTAGATCAAGTAGAGTATCAATATTAATATTTCTGTATGCAGATTAAAATAAACTGTTCTCAATATCAAATCCTCCACATGTCTATCAGCTTGTCATGCTGTGGGGGCTTGGGTGTTGCTGTGATGCTGAAAGCTATGCCACCAGTATTTCAGATACCAGCAGAGCCACCCATGATGGACAGGTTTCAGACTAAGCTGAGCTTTCAGACTAAGACAGACCAAGGAGAAGGACCAAGCAGCCCACTCCTAAAACAATTATCCATTGAAAACTCCATGAGTAGTAGAGAAGCATTGTCAAATATAGTGCCAGAAAATGAGTCCCCACCTGCCCTGCCTAGTTTAGAAGGCATTCAAAAGATGATTGGGGAAGAGTTGCCTCCTTAAAGTAGAGTCAATCTTAGTGACAGGAATGGAGTAAAACCCCTGCGAACTCCTTTCACTGATGCGGCATGACTCAAAATGAGAAGAAGCATAGTAATTGCAACAGTTGGCTCAAACATAAAAAGATGGTGTGCATGGCACAGTATTAGGTAGTGTTTTATATAGTTGTATATAGAGTCACCATGAGTCAGAGTCAACTTAATAGCAACTAACAACAGCAAGATCAAATAAGGCTAGTTGTTGTGGTCATTTGATTATTTGTTTACTAAGATTTGCTCTATTTCAACCATTCTACTTTTTCTGTAATTATTTCTTTTTTATTAGTAATTTTTAATGTACAACTTAATGGGTCTCATGACATTTCCCTATATGCATTTAATTGTACATTGCTCATGTTAACTTCCCCCTCACCATCTCATGACTCTCCTCTCCCTTCCCCATCCTCCACACCAATGGTCTCCTTTCTATTTTACCTTTAAAATTTTTTCCATTCAGATAGGGAGATTCTTCTTCTAGATAAGGATTGAATTTCTGTTTGTTTTCACCTATTGTTCATCCTTTCCTTATTTAACTCATCTTTCCCTTTTATGTATTACTTTCCTCATTTACCAAAGGCAGACAATAAGAATGATTAACTCATAAGAGTATCAGAGGATGGCCCAAAATATATGAAGCACTGTGTGCTGTAATACTTCAATAAATTTCCCCATTTGCTTCACACATGCACATACAGGCATACCTGGGACTCAACAGGTGTGCATGTGCATACACTCATTCCTGATCTCAATTAGCCATGGTGCTACCGTGGCAACGTGGAGCCAAACCTCCCACAGTTGATCCAGAAGAAGTACAACAATAGCACTTACAGAAATGGTTCTCATACGACCTGTCTCAGAATCCCTGTACAGCCTTAAAATTACTCAGATTCCCCAGGGGGCTCTTGACTCTATGGATTATATCTACTGATGTTAGATCTTAAATATTAGAAAATAAAACAGAAAAATTTGAATGCGTGTTTACATTAATTTAAAAATAACAATAGCAAACCCATTACATGTTAACATAGACAGTTTTTACCAGTAAGATGTTTTCTGAAACTTAAGAATTTAGTGAGGAGATCTGGCTAAGGCTTTCTGAAACTTATTTTCTCTCCTCAGAGGAGAGGAAACAGTGATACCTTGTTTGGACTCTGTCACATGTAAATATTCATAGATAGAGATAACACTTCCAGGTTTATCTGTGTGATTGGGCACAAGCTGTGCAACTGCGCAAATAAAGGAGGTTGAATTTGTATGTGATACTGTATGACGGGGCTGAGATTTAGCTCAGTGGGTAGAGCACTGCGCTGCAGTCTCTGAGGCCCTGAGTTCAATTCCCAGCACTGCAAAAATGGGAGCAGGGCCTGGCAATCCACTCCCAAGGTAATCCCGAAGCACTCAGCCATTGAAAACCCTATGAGGGTCGCTATGAGTTGGATACCGACTCGATGGCACCTAACAACAACAACAACAACTATATAACTTATTTACTCTATTAATAAAGCACAGGGGCACCTTCCTTCTACATATTTTTGCTTTAATAACCTTTAACTGAATTTCAGATTATAATGATGCTATCAATATAAAACTACTGAGAAATGACAATATATAAAATAGTGCTTATATGAATCAGTGTCAGTAGAGATGTGATAGCTATGTAGAAATGGAACACATTTTAGTTTCTTAAGTTATATTTTAAAGAAAATAATTGAAAACCCTATGAGGGCAATCAAGAAAAATGAAATAGGGACATTCGCAGCAAAATGGATGGAATTAGAGAAAATTATTTTAAGTGAACGAACACAAGCTCAGAAAGAGAAACGCCACATGTTCTCACTCATATGTGGGAGCTGAATCAAAATTATAAGAAGGAAAAATCCTATTAAAAGGTCGGATCAAAATAAAAGGAAAAAAAAAGCTAAGAATGGTGTTAATATAAATGGTCTAGAAAATGCATGCAATTGTTCTGACAAGATAATAACAAAGTTCACTACAGGAAAAGCTTCTATCTTAAACAGAACTGGAACCCAAGGACGTATAGAAAAATATTACCAAGGAAATGATAGAGAAGACTTAGATGGGGAGGGTGGGATGGGGGGAAGCATACAAGAGGGTAAGGGGGAACCTATATGAAAAATGTACATCAAAATGCATATATGGAAATGTCACAATGAAAAACATGTCAGAATGAATCACATTAAGGTGTACATTAAAAATTTCCAATAATAAAAAAAAAGAAAACCCTATGAGGGTTGCTATGAGTTGGACATGACTTGATGGCACCTAACAACAACATGTCTCCCAGTGACATAATAATAATGGCTTATATTTACTTACTATTTGACAGGGACTGCTTTAAATATTTTCCTTATTTAGCCCATTTTAATCTTCATAGTGGGGGCTGGGGTTTAGCTCAGTTGGTAGAGTGCTGCTCTGCACACTCTGAGGCCTTTGAGTTCTATCCTTAGCACCACAGAAACAAGAGAGAGACTTAGCATCCCACTCCAGAAACAATCCTGAAATAGTCTACCACTGAAAACCCTTGAATAGCAGAGAAGCACTGACATAGTGCTGGGCATGGCACAGTGTCGGGGAGTGTTGTACAGAGGGTCACTATGAGTCAGACCCAACTGGACAGCATCTAACCCAGTACCTAACAACAACAATCATATTAGCCCGATGAGGTAAATACCACTATTACAGGCTCTATAATCTTGGATAATTTCTTTAACCTCTGTAAACAATAAGAATTGCATACTTTTCAACATAAAAAATGTGAAGAGTCTAGCAGATGTTCCAGCACAAAATAGAGGCTTAACAAATGGTAATTGTTGTTATTCTTGGTTCTTTCCCAACTTTGCAGTATAGAGCTGTCCTAGCATTAAGCTCTTATGAAAACAACATCTTGATCAACTCACCCTGAATGGGAAGAGAAAGAAGAAAAAATACTATGCAGGTTTATTTTTCCCTGAAGTCCCTTTTATTTTCTGTTTAGCTCATTCTTGATTTCCTTTAGGTCTTATGTCTCCAGCATTGTGCTTATTTTCCCAACTCTTAGTATAAACATATCTTGACATCTGTGTTGCACAATCACGAGTACTTAAAAAAAGCCCCTGCATTTATTTCATTTATGGAGGCCAATCTTCCCTTTGAGAATATAATTGCTAACGTTTGGAATAATTCTTGTGAATTCCTGCAAAGCTGCTTGTATTTAAAATATTTTTCAAAAACATATGTGTGTGTTTGCTTAAGCATATGTTGTATTTTTCTTTATCAGAAGCTGCTGATTAATATTTACATAAATATATGATGCAAAAAGATCAGTCATTTTTCTTTGCAGCAGATATGCCTGGAGAGGGTCATTTTGTTTCCATTGGAACAGGCTACATTTGGCAGAGGATTGCAAAATCTAGTTCTGTGGATTAAGCTGCATTTGTTGGTGGAGACAACACACTTCTCTTTAGGCCTGAATTTAGACTGAACTTATTAATTAATTAATTAATTTATTTATTTATTTATCTTTATGTTTTTGAGACAGGGTCTCACTAAGTTGTTCATGCTGCCTCTGGCCTCGAACCTGTGATCCTCTTGCCTCTGCCTCCTGACCTGAATAGTTAGGATAACAGGCATGTGTACAGTGCCTGCCCTGAGTTTATGTTAAAGTCGCCAAATCCTAAATCGTTGGATAAGGACTTTGAACTCTCTGAATAACCATAAATTGCATGCCATCCTATTACCCACAAAGACATTACGTATTAGTAATACCAAAGTAAATATATAAATTAAATTAAATAAAGAATTTGGTTTGCTTTTAAGGGCTGGTGTTTAATATTTTTCAGGGTTTGGACCTAAGATTTGATTTTATTAAGTGTCTAAGCCCTCCTTTTTTTGTTATTTTTTTTGGAGGGCTCTCACTGCAGTGCTGTGGAGCCACATTGAAGCTGGAGACAAAAGGAAAATGTGCTCCAATGTGCACTTACTAACAGATTCCCCTATCTTTGGAACTAAGTAGCAGTTAATAAAAGCTCTACAATAAAAGAATGACTATGTAAAACTCCATATTTCCCAATGTTTTTCATGTAATAATGAATTGCTTATTTTATTTTATTTTATTTTGTTACTTGGAGGATGAACCCAGAACCTTTTCCATACTTTGCAAGGGCTCTACCACTGAACTGCACCCCCAGCCCATTTTTAAATTTTTTATATTGAAGCAGAGTCTCGTTAAATTGCACAGGCTGCCTCTGGCCTCAAACTCACCATCCTCAAGCCCCTGCCTCCTGAGTCACTGCACCACCGTGCCTGACATAATGAAGTGTTTTAAAAGGCAGCCTATTTTTATGTAAAATTGTGATACTTTGGTCATCATAAATTTTTGCATAATTTTACTTTTAATGTCATTAAATTTTAATGTCATTAAAATATCATTCGTCTTGCCTGGCTCGGTGGCACACTACTATAATTCCAGCAGCTCAGGAGGCAGAGGCAGGAGGATCGCAAGTTCAAGACCAGAGGCAGTTTGCGTAACTTAGCAAGACCCTGTCTTAAAAAGTAAAAAAAAATGGGCTAAGGGTGCAGCTCAGTGGTCCAGCACTTGCATAGCATGCAAGCGCAAGGCCTTGGGTTCAACCCCCAGTACCGCAAAAAAAAAAAAAAAAAAAAAAAAAAAAAAAAAAAAAAAAAAAAAAAAAAAA